>JXWZ01000086.1:0-37453 GCA_000956215.1 Anopheles farauti No. 4
TTGTGTGTGTGTGTGTGTGTGTGTGTGTGTGTGTGTGTGTGTGTGTGCGCCCTGGTTTATGCACGGTCGGTACGGTTGGTCTGTTGCGAAATTAATCCATCATTAAAGAAAATTTCAAAATCAAACAACAGAAACAAAAAAAAACCAGAGGGTGTATTGAAAAGTGGAGCCGTGCAGTGTAAGCGTTTGGTGCGTGCGTGCGCGCGCGTGTGTGTGTGTGTTTGTGTGAAGAGTGGGTTACGAAAGGATGCTCTCCCGGAAAGGCAATTCTTAGGACAAGGATTTTTTTCCTAACTCCATTTCCCGCCGTCATGGTCCACTGTGGCTACCCACATTGGACCCTTACAAGGGTAGAAATAGCCTCACACTTCAATTTGTTAGTAGGGAAGAACGGTTATTCAAATGTTACTCTTCCATCGCAAAATCTCCCTGATCGGAACCGAAGTACATCGGAAAATACATTCGATAACCAAACTCACTTCAACAAGACGCAGGTGGGCGATGTGTAAATTCTAAAGATAACGAAAGAGTTTTGAGGCAAAAAAAGGCTAAAATACAACACCCCACAAAGCCACAGTAATTCTTTCCAATTCGATCACCTTCGCAAACGGTTCGAGACACCGTGCCTTTGATGTCACTGCCTACTCCGCCTGGTTTTGCTGATTTTGCTCTTTGTGTGACGTTTATGCTCTTGGTAACATCATCCACCATCACATCATTGTGCTCGTTCGCTAGAGTGGGAGCAACCAGCCTACCTCCCCCTGCCAGTATGTGTTTCTATTCCCGCGGATAGACGTCAAGGCGTTGTGCTGCTTGTTCGTTTACTCCGCACACTAATCCCAATCCGGAGGGGCTGCGAGTTGATGAGACCATTGCTATATGGTACGGTACCGAGACTAGGTTACATTAAAGCATTAAGCAGCCCCGTACCGTTCGTTCACAAGATTTGTCCGAAGCGAATCATCAGCCTTTAAACGGCACACAATTTGCCAAACATTAAAGAAAGTTTTATTTTTGCCACACCACGCATCGCTCGTATTAAAACGACCCAACGACCGACGTCGGGGGAAGTTTGCGAACCGTTCCGTGCGTGCGTGCGTGCGTGAGTCCGTGCAACAGTTGCCCGTACACGTCTTTGGCACGTTCAAAGCCAAGCAAAACACGCCTAATTGCTGCACAGTTGACGCTGCTCTCGTTACGCAAGGATTGGAACTTGGCGCTGGAATCCGTGTGCTGGAGGAAAAATCGATACTACATCAAAACATCATCGGCTGCTCAACAAGGTTTGGGGTGCGGGGAGGTGACTTTCAGGAATGGGGGGGAGGGGGGGGGACCTGATTTGGGCAGATTGTGGGCAATTATTTGTCCGCTCGTGCCGGGGGGCATAATCGATTGCCCGGATTGGTTGTTTCGTTGCGAGGGAGTTTGTCCAATCCAGCAGGCTTTGTTCCCCTGGCCGAGTGTGGAAGGTCATTTTCGGAATTCTTCAAACGATCAGGATCGGTATGATCGATTGGGGAGATATGAGCACTATGGAGAAGCGAATGTATGGATTCGTTTGGAGCACGCCAAATCAGTGCCCCATTTTTTGGTTAGTTTGACATAAATAAACAAAAATTTCCATCATAATTTATTCCATTTTCATTTGGTTAAATTATTTTTTTATTTTATATTTCTGTTCTGAAAACCCACACGATGTGATACACGAATGTTTCATTCCAAATAAATCCTGTGCTATAAAACATTCTGATCAAAAGTTTGATAAAATTGTGTATTTAAATGAATTTTAATTATTCCTACAAACGGAATTATATGCCGGATTATGGAATAGTTTTTGATGTTCATATACTTTCTTACGGTCATTTTCGTGAGGTACCTTAGGGAAGAGAATATCAAACGAAACTTATCAAACTTATAATATTAAACCAGTTAGCACACGTCTTAGTGGAAGGTTCGTCCAAATTGGTTAACAAATACTCTTCAGGTGTTGTTTGACAGTTTGTGTTACAGCACCAAATCAAAGCTTATCAGTTATTTCTTAAGCCAGAGTCAACGAACAAAAACAATCAGTTTTATACGAACATACATTTTCATCTTATCTTCAGCAGTTGCTGACAGTTTTATAGGTATCTTTTTGTAATTGGTACAACTATGTTTTATACCACGTGAAATGTTTATTTGTAAAATTAATGTTAATATTAATGTATTAATAAAGTCTGTTCATTGCTCTTATAAGAAACATGTTTTATGAAGCTATTCATAAAACGTCTTGTTCTTGCTAACTGCATAAGTCTGTCCTTGCTAGGAGGAGACGGTTCAAATAGAATTGTACTAATAACTTTAGTACTTTTATATTTGAAGGTTCTTTTTAAATATTTGCTTACGTTCGAATCACTTATAGACCTCACCAAAGGAGTGTAACGAGGTGTGAATGGAAGTAATTGAATCAAACACACAGTCTCTGCACCATTGGACATTGAGTTATTTTCAAAACTCGTTCAACCGCACACATAGAACCGTGCTGCTTGACTGACCCGTACCGTCGTCTTGTAAACTTGTAACGTATGTGCGGAACCACTAGCGCTACCTTGAGCGGCCGTAATAGAGCTGTGTAGGGTTAGTGATTATGATATCTCAGCCCCTCAGCACCAAAGGAGTCGGTACATTCAAAACAACGTTCCTTTCATTCCATTTTCGTAAAGCGAAAATCACCTCGACCAGCGTCGTCGCCGCACAGTGTGTCAAGTGTCAACAAAAGGCCCGTTTGTGCTCGATTGTACGATGAACCGCGATCATCGTGGCCGTCCTGGCTAGGCTCCGACGTGCTATTCAAATGCAATCGCGCGCCTCGGCGCCCACAACGTGCGCTCGATTGTAATTGCGAAAAGGCGCTCCGTGAGCGTCGTCGGCCGCGTTTGTCCCTTTGCTTGCGAAAAGCACACAAAACACAGGCACACACACACAGACACACACACAGACACACACACACACACACAAACGAAAGGGGTTGGAGCTCTCGCGCGCAACGCGCTTCCACCCATTGCACCCACGCTGCAATGTGTCAATTTGGAGCGCGCAACGTGGGAGCACATTGCTGAGAGACAGTACTGACTTGGGTGGTGGTGTGAGTGCTGCAAGCTTTCAGGCCGTCGAACGCGCACGCACACGAGCACACGTATCGGGAGCGTGCGAGCATGTGTTGCCATCGTTGAACGAAACGAAGAAGGCCTTGACAAATCTGTCCCGTACTGGGCGCCTCCATCGTAGGAGTTTTTTCTCCTGACGCGTGGGTGTGTATGGGTGAGATTGGATGCGAAAAATGGGGAAAACAAGGCGAACGATAGGGAGAAGGTACAAAAAGTGAGAAAAGTTGGTACCATGTTGGAAACGACAACAGAAAACGGTTACCCTCACATTTGCTTCACATTTCCCTTTCACATTTGGCCGCTTCGTTGGCTTCCAGCAATTCCCCTGGGATGCCTTTGTTTCGTCGTTCCCGCGATGCTGTGTCAATGTTGTTTCGAATTCGAAGCCGGGAGCTTTTTATCTAACCATGAGTGGAGGATCAAATGGTAAAGCTGCCCCGGTTCTAGCCTCCGTGCATCGTGCGCTATCTGTGCCATTCGTGTTGGGGATCTCGTTTTCATTCTCTGGTTTTTACTTTTCCTTCTCTTTCATTCACACTAACACATACACACTGTCTCTCTCTCATCTATCACTCTATCTCTCTCTCTCACTCTGTATTTGAAAACTCCATACAAAACGCTCCCGTAGTTCATCATCGGCACTTGGAGTGACGAATTGAAGGGTCGAATTGAACCATAAATTCGCTCGCTATGCATAACAAAACATAAACCACAACATGAGTGGTAACGAAGGGAAGAGGCAAACACTCGAAGGAGCTATTGCCGTGGCCGAAAGGGAAAAGGTCACGTTCGCTTTGATCACGGATCTGGAATCTCTGTTTATCTGCTCACGTGCGAGTGTGCGTGTGCAAAAGCAGCGCTGTATCGTCAATTTTTCATTCAATATTTCATTGATTGTTCGGATGATGAAAAGTTGTTTGGTAGCTCAGGCAATTGCAGGTTTTTTTTTGTTTTGTTAAACAAAGCTCCCTTAGTGATAATAATATCTCAATACTTTTAGTGTATCATGATCAAATTTTGTGGTTATACAGCCACATTTTCGTATTAAAATGAGTGTACAAAAAGAAACGTTCCGTTTTCGTTTCGTTTTCGTGTTTTAAATGAAAAATTGATAATATTTTTTCATCCCATCACTTTCGTTTGACCGCTATAATTGTTAATGGTAACGAATACCTTTTAACGCAATAACCACATTATTACAGCAGTTGCAGACTTTGAGGATTTGAAAAAAAAACCTATTCTTAGTTATGTTTACCAGCATCAAAATGTACACATTGTTTTGATTCAGTTTAGTTGGTTGTATCAGCTTTCCGCTTGATGTTATGTTCGGAAGTCTGTTACAATACTTACGGCCAACGTCACAAAATTACAAGTTTACTTGAACTTTACTCTTGATGCAAAACACTAACTGAGAGGTTGCCCAACAAAAATGAGGAAGCAACGGAAAATATGTGTAGGATTAAAAGTATCCACTATATTTGGTTCTAAACTGTGTTTTAATCTTTACTGAATTTTCAAAAGTGTATGTTAAGTTATTAAATACACTCTTTGTAGCTACCGCTAACAGGAACAGTTATAGTAGAGAAAAGGACTCTTGAAAACTAACTTGGAACACTTTGAAAACAAAAGTCTGACATATTTGACTCGTCTTGAAACGTTTCGCCACTATACTTTTTACAAATCATTTTTGCTTAAATTAAGCATGACGAGAATGTATGAAAAATATACAAAAAATGTTCCCCTGGTTCAGAGTTGCAGCATATTTTCAACGCCGATCGACGATTCGATCGTTTAATAGTGCAGGTTGTTTTAAAAACCCGTGTAGAAGAATAAATTGGAAGGATTTTTTAAATTTTAAATCATGACCCAAAACCACTGTGGTCAAAGTGTTATTTTTTTAATTTAAACATACACATAAAACCTAAGCCGTAAAATCATTTAGTCAAGTTGGGGCGAGATAAAAGCTTACATTTTACGTACGGAATAATGATCACATAAATTATTCCATGTCATCGCGCCGTGCACCGTCGTAGATTCATCACCAACGGATTCCTCCATCCGAATGGATAGAAAGATAAATCGCATGCTCGGGGCAGGGATAAGGGTAAAGGAGGAAATAGCAATAAAAAATAAGAACGTACCACTCACACAGTGCGCGGTTGGTTGGGTTTCTCACTGTCCCAATTTCGGCGTTTTCGGTTCCGCTTTCGTTTGGCACAGATTATCTTCGCATGGGGCCATCATTTAAAATGCACGCAACATAATAATGGCAATCGGAGCGACCGGCGGAGTGACTTGCAGGGGAGGCCAATTTTGTGCTGGAATAGAAATGTTGGAATTCCGCTTCTCAGACATCCTGGAGCCGGATGGTGCGGCAGATGTGTGCGTGTGTGTATTCGAGCACGCATGTTTGTGTAGGCACAGTCGGTTGTACTCCGTTCAAGCAGAACGACGCCATCAGAATGTTGAGTTTTTCATCTTATATCTGATTTTTTTGTGTGCGAGATACATGCATGCCCTAATGGTAGGTCGGTACTGCTTAAATCTGTTACGACTTGCTCAGATGACTGGACCCGTTCGGTTTGTTACACAACCGAAAGACAAATTTGGTCCACTTTGTTCTTCCATCATCCCGCCCTTTCACTATGGGCCGAACCTGGAACATACTGTGGTAAACTACTGACGCTATTAAACTATTTTCACTATTAACACAGCGTAGTTAGTGGAAATTTTTTAAAATAAAAGTCTGTTTAAATGGTTCGATAAATGCTTAAGAAACCAAGACATTAATTTCTTTATGATTTAAGTTGTTTAACGCTCAATTTAATAATATCTCAGATAAACATAAATTTCTTTATTGTTAACGCTTTATTGTTTAAATTTAAATGAAAACTTAACAATCACTGGTATGAAGAATTTAATCCAACGTTAACAAATAAATAAAAGTAAATAATGTAAACAAGAGTTCATAGAGTGTGGTGTAATTTTTAAACTTTTAGCTTAAGCTGTAACAGCTTAGTACTGAACGATGAATTGATGATATCATAATAACTATCATTAATACATGTTTCATATTTTTTATGAATTAAAAAAAAAGGTTAAGGACAATATTTATGAAAATTTAATCATTAAATGTATTGCAAAATGTAAAGGCAAAGTTATCTATTTAAAAAAAAAATTAAGCTTTCATTCGTTCCATCGCAACGTATTATTTAATTGTGCCAGAAAAAATCTTTAAAAATCTATTTAAAATCTGTTGAAAAATAGTACACTATATTCTAAGCAAAAAAAAAGGTGTTTTCCGTTTCTTAGTTTTTAAATATGCAAAATAACTTAAAAATAGTTATAAATTCGAAAAACTAACAAAAATAAACTTAAGAAAAGGAACAAATCAAAGTAGCCTTTCATGAAAATAGGGTAGAAGCGGACATGAAGCTCTGGTTAGAGCGAACCATAGTGCTGTTTTCGATCACCCAAAAAAGAAGCTTTCCGTTTTAGTATCGTGGTAAAATGTGCCTGAATATAATACCATTTTTTTCGGAATTGACTCATGCAGCCAGAACAACATGCCTTGTTAACATAACCCTTGGGAAACAAGGATGCTTTGTTTAAAGTAAATGGATTGCGATGTTGATCGAATTCGAGATGGAACAATATGATTGCAGGCGGCACTCCGACCACCATCCTGCGCGTTCACCGGTTGTACGGAAGGAAGAAAAAGCCTTTTGTTCACGGTTTCAATCACTAACATTCCCCTGCATTCCAGTAAGCCATGAGCCATGAGAAATGGTACCGTCCGTGAGTTTGACATTTCTATTTGATAAACATTTTCGTTTCGCTCGGTTGCCGAAGACAATAAAAAAAACATATAACGTTCTTCTTGGCTTTGGTTTTTTTTTACCATTTCTAATAGGGTGGATGGATAAACGATGATATTTGCAATAACTCAAACTTTAGTAGTTATTCGCGTCTTTGTGTAAAGTAAGGAGGTATCGCTGGGTATACAATCTTTAATTGCATCGCTGAAATTGCGCTGGAAGGGAATAGTTTCCCCTACTAGTTCCCTTACTGCAAATATGACCTTCGTTTCAAGAAGTAACGCCCCATTGGGTGTACCACGCGAACGGAAAAATGCAATTAAATAAAACTGAACTAAAATTAAAATCCTTCCGATCCTTTAGGACATTGAACACCATCAACAAAAAATACGATAAAATAATACCTTAAAAGTTAACTAGGCCATTTGATAAAAAAATATTTTGCCGTAAAATACTTACGTTACACTAAATGTATTTTATATCTTTGAAAAATTACAAAACTGTCATTTCAGCCAAGCTATGCTACAGTTATGTTACAGTTGCCTTAATTTCTTAATTAAATATTATTATAACGATTTAAACTTAGCCAAATATACAAATCACGTACATTTATGCGACCTTCATCTAGTCACCCAAAAACTTTTCTCTAAACGAAACGCTTCATGTGCGATTACAAAAAACAAAAAAACACGAGTGTGTCTATAATTATGTGACGCACTGTACAATAATTAAGCTGCTGGTATGATGCGGTCAAGAAAAACGAAAATTGACAAGCGTGGCATACCGCAATCGTATGAGCTGAAAATACCTGAATTGTTACCTAACACCTTACCTTTTGCATACCAAACTAGTTTCTTCCTCTCTACTAACGTATGGGTAAATTACATTAATAATAAATAGTTGCTCTACATTTTTGTAAAAAAAATAAACAAAACAAAACAAAACATCACCGCGTAAATGCACCAGGGACGGTGCGAAACCTTGCAACAGGTCATTTGACAATAGCTCAACATCTTATTAGCGCGGCTTAGGCGCCGACACAGACCCGAAGGCTTTCTCGCTGAGGTGGCTCGCCCTCATTTGTTTAAACTGCTTATCATATTTTTGCATTCATTATCACCACGACCGGGTGCACCAGTTTTTCTGCACCATGCCATCGTGGGTGCATCAACAGTAACGTTCGTCCCAGTCGGCGAACAGAACGTCGGTTCTAAACGCTTTCCGCATGTGTAAAGCATCATTTTAACGTGGCTTGTATGTCATCAAGCGAATCCGGTGTATGTTTGTGTGTGTGTTGAACAGTGTATTTGCATAATATTCCAGCGCTCAAAATTTGCTTCCTCGGTTGCCGCCGTCCTTGTGTGCTATTGTTCCGGTGATTTGTTACATTCCGCCCGCGGTGCTACGACTTTCTTGCGCTGCCATTCGTTGACGATAACCGTGGAAGAATAGCTGCAACAAGGAGTGATAGTTTTCCGCAAGACGTTGACATTACCGCGTCATGTGCGCTGCACCACAACCGGTAAGTGGACGAACCCAGTAAGGGATGGCAATCGATAAGCGTACACCGTTTTGCACTGGGCGCTCGTTGGCAAGGCAATGCATGTAGAGGGTAGAGTAAAACCACTCGACAACGCCTGCTAGATCAAGACGTTGCAAGAACGCTGCAGAGAATAAAGAACGAGGACGTAGAGATTTCTCGCGGGAGAAAAACATGTTCCAAGCCAGGTCGGCTTAATTACTATGCGCTAGTTTGCAACTTAATAATATGGTTCTGCACTGTTGCTGCTGCTTTGAAGCGGGACAACAACGGATGAAGAAAAAAAAACACTCAAAGTAATGTTCTTTGGCGCTCGATTATCGATGAAAGTGTTGGCAGGGAACAGATTTGCTTTTCCCCGTTCCTTCACGATGGCAGAAAGAACCAAGACGTGCTGCCACGATGACGCTTATGACGTTGATGACGATGGTGATGATGAGAGGCTATTACATTCACCGTAAACGCTACTCAAGGACTCGCCGTTGGGGTGTTGTGGTTCCTTTGTACGACCGTTTTCCAGCAGAAGCTGCTGAAAATGTCACTGTAATCCTTCGAACGTTTTATGCGCTCCATTTCCCCTATTACGCTTTAGGGTTTCGCCTCCAGTGCGGAGACGCCGTGGACGCTCCACGTGGGTGGAGAATTCCTTTGCGGTTCGCGTCGAGAGGCAATTGTTGGGCAGCAAAACTTCGCTAGTCGCAAACTGGGACGCGATGAGCGTACGAGCGATCGTCAACACTTGCGGGACCGGCGCTTACGTAAACGAGCAGAACTGATCTTGGCAAATTGTTCGTCGTGCTCTGCTCAGTTTTCGACCGCGTGCCGCTCGCGATAGTTTATTAAGCGGACACACGGGTTCAATTTTTATTTTTTTGGGTTCAAACTTTGCTATCTTTGGAAATTGTCTGCTCTGTACGTGTTTTGAGTTCTACCAGCCACGAACGACGGTCGTAAAACCATTAAATTAAATCAGTTGCTGACATTGAGAATGTTTTATTCAAACGATATTATTTCATTTTAATTATTTAAGTTATTTGTTTTCTCGCATCTAACATGCTTTGGACTGGAGTACAAGATGACAAAAGCAAACATTTTTTATTTAATGCTACCCAATATACCGAAATTATCTTCCGATCTCGTTCCGACAAAACTTCGGTGGAAGATTGTGAAGGCTGGATCAGATACTAAACGTTTAAAAGCAAAAATTCGTGCTGCCAAAAGGGGAAGATCAACTTAAATAAACATAACGCTACAGCAAAAAAATAATAACCAACTTTCATTAATTTGTAACATAAATAATTCATTTTTTAATGTTTATAAAAGAAATGAAGCTAGGGGCTAAATTTCCTGAAATCACCGCAACACATAAATTCCTTACGACTTTATAAAAAATCAGTTTGGCTACTTTTCTCTTTGTTGATGAATTTAATATAAAAACAACAACCAAAGAACAAAGACATTCTTTGTGTGTTCTCATCCACGCGCTGCTCCATCAGGTCATCGCAGACATGCGAGAAATAATTCAAATTCACAAAACATGAATCTGGGGTACGCTTTATGCTTTGTGTGCGCTCCATTTTTCACTCAAATTTACACGCCATAACGCACTTTGATGCTTGTTTGGGGTAATTAGACGTTGCCGAAACTTTTGTCCGAAAGGTGTGTCCTAAAGCTGAATAAACCAAGGCAAAGCACGGGTGCTGTGCCGACCCAAGCCTTTTTGGCGTGGCCTTTGTAGATCGGAAGCAATTCTAACGGCGGTGTACGGAGGAACCGGCGCTAAGAAACCGATTAGGTGCTTTCTACCAGCACGCAAAGAACATAAGATTTTGCGGCACATTTGCTGCGACCTGTGGGTGAATGGGATGGGGACTGAGACCGGACCGGGCCATGGCATGGGTGGTCTAACCAATTTCGCTTCAAGGTGGTCCAGCCAGATGGCAATGAAGAATTTTAATACTGTTTTTATCGACCAAACCACGCGCGTTGACCGAGTGGAGCAAGCTGAGGTTGAGTAGAAGTTGCTTTGGGTTTCCCTCCGCACGGCTACCGCGGGAAGAGTTGCTTGAGAAAATTTCGCTACGCTATCGGTAAGAAGATTTAGCCATAGCTGTTGTATCCAGCGGGCTAAATACCGCCCGATGTGGTTTGCGACAGCTTGATCGATTTCTAGGGCCAGCTAGACCCTGCGCGGCTCTCTATAGCCGATAGAGAGCCAGTCGTTTAAAAATGCTGTCCCATTTGAACGGCGATAGAACGGTTACCACATCTTAGTGGACAAGCTAAAGTGTGCTTGTCCTGATCATAATGCACTAGCGATGTTTATAGTGTTGATAAGAGGCCAATTTTAGTTTAGATACACAAAACAACCTACGTTACGAACGACATTGGTTGAGCTATGATAGTAAAGTAGTATAATAAGTGAATTAATTCGTTTGGATCATGAAAACAATATAATTTTTTTTTTGAAGATTGAGTAAAACGTTAATATTTCACTTTTTACTGTCCGTGTGTTGATGACGAAAATCGTCGAAATGTAAAAAAACAGTAGTCATTTTCAATTGATGTTAGGCTTCAGCTAATACATTTGTTTCATCCTTAGCTAAGCAAACAACAGGGAATAGTTTGTGAATAAAAATTAACAAAATAAAATCTAAAAAATCTGTGAATATCACCAGTAAACATTGTAATATCGAGAGCATAATAATCTGTCCTTTTACGACAGTAAATGGGCGGCAAACAGTACTCCCTTCCCAGTACGATACACCATCAGTTATGCACTGTAATAACCTGATCTTTAATTTTTGCAACAGGATTCAATTCGACTGTCAAAACCTTTCCACACGAATCGCTCGTTTTATAGCCCTTTTATATCTCAAAAAACCCCCACGCGTCTAACGCGGACCTCGCCACCGGTTTCAGTGAGTGCAAGAGTGAAAGAGCATGAGACTGAAGTATCACGTACCTGCTGGCCAGCGCAATATGGTCCACCGTGACGTTGGATATCAGTGAGTAGCATCTCGTAGGCCGGTGGGCATCTCCTCGTTTCCAGCGCAACATGAACTGTTTCTAAATGGCACAACCTAATTTTAATGACCCAGGCACCAGAACCTACCAATCACGTATTCACCGGCACACCAAATTCACACATACACATACACCGGCCATAGGCTAGGGCCGAAACCGATATACCGTTTGGGAGCATAGGCATGCTTTACACATTTGCAGCTCGATCCAAAGATGGGCAATAAAATAGGATTTAAATTTGGAAGCACATTGAGAAGCAGGTATACGGTAGGCACACACATGGCTATAGAGTAGATAAGCTATGCCATAATGACATACCTTCTAGCTGTAAATACACCTCGAAGACTAGACCAATTAGATTAGTTTTATTCGATTTCAATATGGTTTAGTATTTATTAAATATTTGACAACACGTCTGGCCCATTTATTCTATTGTTCACATTTCTGTTGTTTTCTAGTAAAATATATCATAGCGTTTCGTAATCACTCTCAACAGACTTAGAGCTATAACATACAGTAAAATAATCAATTGTGTGTTATTGTGTTATTTGTCACATTTTTGAATTTATTTATTATATCATTAAAACAAACGTTATTCAGCGATCAAGCCTACAAGCATTAGTTCCTTCCCTTAACTCGATAGCATGAAAATTGTGTTCATAAAAAAACGTTGAGCGCAATTTTGTTTTTGAGAATTCCATAGGATTATGGAACTTAAATAACCGTATTCAATATCATGCGAATAGTTGTAAATCAAGGTTGGTACCGAGAGTACCACAAATCTTTAATTCTAGTGGGTGTACACAAATATTCGAAGTATCAAAAAAAAATTATATCATATGAATAATTAATTTATACGCCTTTTGTTATGTATAACTGAAGGTTTATAAAAGCAGCAACGGGCGTGTTACTCAGCTTTTACGTCTCTTTATCACAAGTGCTCCCTCTAGAGGAAAACGCCTGAAGGTGGTACAGTGCAATACAGTTTATTCAAGTACATTCTGATCTCGCGTGTCGGTTTATCCGTGCTGTTGGCAATGTTTTATGTTCACTACAATGAGAAATATCTGGTTTGAACGAATTTATTTTCATTTGAGTTTAGTCTTTAAAATTAAATGCTCATATTATATTCCTTCAACATAAATAAAAAAACATATGAAAAATTAAAAAGTTTCTGGGGTTTGAAAATATTAAAAAAAAAATAAATTCCTAAACCTAAACTAACGCACAAATATCTTGTTTAATATTGTAAACAATCAATTATGGATGTTCCTCTATGCTTTAAATTTTTTTATATTTTTTTTTTACAAAATCAATATAATTCGCATGGAGTGAATCTATCTCTCTTACACTCACCTTGGTTGACAACACAGGTTGTCAAATGGTAACTGTCAGTTGTTTATTGTTTTCCTTCGCAGCTGTGTTGCTGTGCGTCGGGTATATGTGTCGCAATTCCGCCGCTCTCAATCGATTGTTTCGCGATCCGAAGACATTGTGCTGTGCTTTGATGTTCGCGAAAATCACGTCGTGAACGAACGTATCGGTTGAGTTAGTTGTAGATTTTAGTTATTCGTCACCCATGAGAACCTTGCCCTGATATCGTCGTTATTCAACGATCCAGCAGAAGTAAACGGTACGCATTAGTGTTAAAAAAGGGAGGCTTGTGGAGCGTTAGCCTGGGCAGCCTTTTTTGCAGTTCGATTTTATTGTTTTCTTAGCTCTGTGCGTGTGTTTGTTGAGCAAACAGCTGTACCCGCGGTAGTGTGTGTCACAATTACGCGCTTTACGATCGATTGATTCACGATCGAAATTTTTTGTACATGCGGGAAAACCGTTGTGAATCACATTAACAGTGGAAGAACGTGCGGGAGCGAGTGAAATTACCAGGTGGTAGTTATTTATACGTTATCGATAAAACCTTGCCCTGAAAAATCGTCGCATGCTGTGATCGAAACGCTGTGTGTGCGATAGAAGCGAACGGGTTCTCAGGGGTGTGTTGCATTAAAAAACCTGATAAAAACGCTGTGAAGCAGGGGATCCGTGCGGTTATACACCGTAACGATGGCGCTCGTGTTCTCATTAACATTGCGATCACCCACATCCATTCGACATGGGTAGCTGATTAGTCATTCCGGTCTCTGCGCCAGGTAAAGCGGTTCCACTCGCCTGTGGTGGTGTGTGCAGACACGGTGATGCGGTTTCACGTTGTCACGCTTTGTTCTGTATGGAATGGAGTCATCATACACACACACACTCATGCACTGTGTCATCGACGCAAACGATCGGTTGCGCGCCTACGATCCAACGAATCTTGCTGCTCTGAAGATTCCCCCCACCCCGCCTTCTCCTCTAACGAAATGCTATTATGCATGATGTCGCACCCGGCGCATGCAAGCGAGATTTGTTCGATCAAATAAATTGATGTGACGTATGGCGAAGTGCACAAATATGTTGAATTCACCTGTACGCGCACTCGGGGCTCACCAATGGAAATGGAATGGAAAATTACCGCCTAGCGACTATATTAAGGGTTCGTGTATGTTTGCTAGTTCCAGGGCCCCTCCCGTTTGTTTGCTGGTCGATTAGATGCGCGAGACCCAGATAAAACCGATGACGATGCCGACGACAACGAGTTGGTTGCTGTTGCGCATTACCGATTGAATCAGGTCGATGGCTGTGACATGTTGCGATAGTCTTTTCTGTTTGAACTAACCATAATTCATTCGCATCAAGTAGGCAGTTAAATATTGTTGTCAATGCTCTTTTAGTTTGTCAGTTTGTTTCTTAAATTGGGATTGAAGAATGAACTAAAATAAATTTCTGCGTTAAAATTTCATTTTAGAAGCAAATTGGCATTTTTTTCGTGGCACATAATGTTTCCATGTACGGAAACGCGGTTTAAATCGGATTGCGTTTTGGGATTATATTGCAGAATGTTGCCATTCTATACGTAACTGGTAATCATTCGCCTCTGCCGATTTCCCAAAACCTGTTTGCCTGTGAGCGATTTACCCGGCAAAACCCGATACTAAAGTTTAGTTAGCCATGTGTAGCTTCTCAACCTGTTGCGTTTTTCTTCTCCTCGATGGGGATGGTCATGACACTCTTGTAAATAATTTATGTGTTCTGTCGTGCGTTGAACAGACACGTCTGCTGTCTGCGTTTAGTTTTTATATGCTTTTTTTGAGCAGTGTATTAAAAAAATTATGTTTACACCTTTTTTGCGATAGATGTGCGAAACGTAACAATTTTACAGTAATGTATAAAAATTGTCACAAGGGACTATAGGAGCAATAATGATTAATAATTTACCCATTCTGAACAAACGATTAGTTTGTGGAGAAGAAGAAGGGAAGATAATTTGCGTTTTGGACTGTTTGCTGGTTTAAACAATTATATCTGCAACTTAGATGTACATTGAATCAATATTAACCTATTCAATTTGAGTGAAACTAAGGTATATTCTCGTCATAATAAAAAAAAAATCTGGAAATTGTTCGAGATAAAATCATTAATCTTAAATACCGTTAATTATCATAAGAAAATCAATGCAAATATCATTTAAAGCGAAAATGATAGTGGAAAAGTATGTTTTCTTGTAACAAATAAATATATGTGTAGAGGTTTGGCGCGAAAAAGCAGAGAGCAAGTGTTAAACGTTATAGACTGAAGAACCATGTTCATCTAGCGTAACATACCGTAAAATGTTATGAATAATTGTTTCGATATAGTGCATAGTTTATTTTACGTAAACACATTTACAGCAAATTAAGCTTATTATTATTAAGCTATTCTTGATATGGAAATTAAAAATGAATTGGAATTGGTTTTCATTATATTTTTCAGTAGGCCATGCATTGTATGTACTAGTTAGTTTAGTGCTTATTGGTTTTGGGGAATTTCGCTTGATTTTTTCTGGAAATTCTAGATCTTACTGACCATAAATAGAAACTAATAACTGATGATTATGTGTAAAATATCGTAACATAAATCTCAGTTTATATTAAATATCGTTTTATAATACCAATTGTCATGGCACAGTTTCAAGTTTTTTATTTAACGGCATTTACGGCTAAAATAGCCTTGTTGTCAGTGTGTAATTGGACTAACGGACATTTATAAAATCTCAAGTTTTTGTTCTCTAAAATAGAAATAGACCACAAACACTCCTTTTTCGTTTTCTTATTAAATTTTCCAAATAGCAACTAAAGTTTATCATCTTCAATCGAATTTAAACTGAAACGTCAACCCTTACTTGAGCCACATTATAGTTTGGGTTGGTTTTATTGAATACATTGAAAACCAGAACTATTAAAACGTTTTCAAAAATTTTCATACAATTCCTACATGAAGTATAATTTTTCGCACCATTCGCATTTTGTAAATTGTCGTAATTGTAATAACGCAACAATTCATGATGCCGCTGTTGCGGTCGCCACTGTATATTCGCAAATTAGCAGATCGTGATGCGCTTGACGAGGTAAACGATTGGTTCGCACATACCGAAACCGATTTGCGTCATTGGAACTCCACTAATGGCGAGAGGCAGGTCACACAACATGTCGTAGCACGTTTGACACACACACACACACCCGCATACCGTACATTCCTCTCGTTTGTCGCTTATTAGTGTAGTACGGTTTAAATAAATCGACCCATGCAACAATTTGTATACGTAGGGCAACGTAAACGACGACGACGCCAAAATCGACGTGCCCATAGTGTTCCCAAAGCCAGATAGATAAATACATGACACAAAACAACGAAGGCAGTGCTGGGGATCGCGACTAGGTAGAGTTGGTTCGTGTAAAGATTCCGCACGCGTCCGCCACCCGCATACAGTGCAGGAATTCGAACGCGAAGCGCAAACTCAAGCTGACGTTAGCCATCGCGAAAAGTAGCTGTAATATATATTCGATAAATATTTAATAAACACGCGTCCCACATCCGACTAACGTAAGAGCACCGGATGGAAACGTTGTCCCAGCTTCCTGCAGCAGGTTCCTAAATCCACACGCGACCGTGGTTTTTCGCTTTACCGACACGGCTTCACAATACCAGCACGACACGAGACGCCACCTCAGAGCTCGCCCTTCGCTAACGTTCTTTGTACCGGGTCTTTTGGGATTTTTGCGCTAAAATCTTTGCTATTCTATAGTTGCCTCCATTATGAAGATCTTTGCCGAAACCACAAAGGCCGTATAATTTACCGGCTAAAGAATTGTGCACGCATACACACACAAAAGCACACTCACTCACACATACACTGTGCATGAAACCAATCACCTTCCTCCACTATCATAGCCTACTACTATTCATCGACATGAAGTGTATATCCTCCCACATCGGCGCGATTTCTATACAATCTCGCTACAAGTACGTGTCGTTTTCTTCATCTTCGTTTCATTCCATAACAAATCTCGCCTCATTTCGCGTGGTGTGGGCTGTGGCACCCTGCGCTCGTCACGCAGAGCGATGAGACTAGTGTCCGACATCTACAATGAAAGCATTGAAACATCACTAGGAGGAATCGCGAAGCATCTAACGCAAGTAAATATGACCTCCCGTTTTCGCTAGAAATTTCAGCTTTGCAACCATACCCGTGCGTACGTTTGGCCAGGCCACCTTATAAACATAACCTTTCGTTTGCGATTCACTCGAACAACCGGGTCAACGTGACCACCGCTGTACTATCGGGCCTGACGGCTGAAAGGGCCTCACACTCTTTGTACGGCTTCACCAGACTTACCCTGCTATTGTTGGTCTATTTTTTTTCGTCCCATTTCAAAATAATCCTTCCATCCGGAACGCGCGCCCTTCCGTAGCCGCACGAAGGACAGCGAGGACTGCCGTCGAACCACCCACGTCCGCAGCAGCAGCAGCAGCAGCACTTTGTCACCATAGGCAGTCTGAAGCGTTGGGGCGAGCAGCCGGAAGAAGACCGCGATCAGCCTCGTCCACGACCGACCGATTACAGCCAATTTGCGGCGAACTTTGAAGCCGGCCCGAAGCACCCGGTCAGCCCGTTTCCGTGCGATGCGCAGATCAACAATCGTTTCGTAATCTGGTAAGTTGGAATCGATCGTTTTTTTGTTCGTGTTTTTTGCCCCACGACAAGCAGGAAAGAGCGAGCGTTATATGCATTTTTTCAGTGCAATAATGTGCGCCGCAGCACCACTCGTGCCCGTATACAAACTCTGACCCAAACGAGCAATATTGTCACCTTCCAAAATTTACTCTCCACCCCTGCTGCAGTGGGTGTCCTTGAAATTTAAAATAACTGTTTGGGATTAGAACATAAACACAAAATCATCGGTAAAGCTGTCGTGTTTGATGAGGACAGGCAATGGATCAGGGTGGAGGGGAAGGAGGGGGGAGGGGTGAGGAGGAACAGTGTCTGCCGATGTGTTATTCATTTCCGGTTTGGTAGCATTAAGGGCAATAGCGAAGCAACAATAACATCGAACATATTCAAACAAGATTGGCAGGTATCGATTTTTCCATTTTCGCTTCAACACTGAAGCGATTCGTAAAGAGAGAAAGTGTGGGGGTGGGGGGGTGTTAGGGGGAAGGTTAAAGGAGGAGTACATGACACGGTGTACACGGGGTCGGTTAAGGCCACTGGGTGCTTGAGGGCTTCGATGAGCAGCAGCAGCAGCTGCCTACCGGTGGTTTCTGTAGGCACGCGTACCGTAATTTCGTTAGACGTTCGCTGCCTGTACGACGTTCACAGGAGTGCTTGAGTTTGTATCGATAGAAACGGACGGTACAGGTGGTGCAACCGAGGAGGAAGTCTTCGGTGGTGATTGGTAATAGTGTATTCAACAAATATCATTTAATAGCCCGCTACTACTTACGTGCATCATCAACATCACGTACCATTACAGTTGATCTTAGCAAGCCTTGATCCTCTAATCTGTCACCTTTTCGCATCTTCTTCGTCCGTAGGGAGGGTGATATTTCGCAGCTCAAAGTCGATGCCATCACCAACAGCACGGATGAAACGCTGACGGAGAAAAATCGAGTGTCGAAGAAAATTTTCGGTCGTGCCGGTGCTGCGCTTACCTCCGCCATCGTACACGACGTGAGAAGTAAGTATGGCTTCGGCAGCCGGATAAGCTTCTGGCGGAGTTTAAATCGGAAGGCATTGGCTTAATTGAAATGTAGCATATAACGTATTTCCGCCAGCCGACCGCTGTCCTAACAGTTCCAACCATCTGCTTTCTTCCAACCACAGGATGTAAAACTGGTGAGGTTCGTGTTACACCAGGATTTTTCTTACCGTCGAAGTACATTATTCACACCGTCGGTCCCATCTACACTGAGAAGTACCGGACTGCCTCGGAAGCGACGCTGCACGCTTGTTATAGGTAAAAATGCGTTTCGTTTGGGTAAGAGGAGCCGGTTCCGGCGGGGGATCGGCCGACGGTTGGAGTTTCCAATCTTTTGAATGGTGTTTCTTTTTTCATACCGCTTCCTTTCCCTAGAAACGTGTTGTACAAAGCAAGGGAACTAGGATTAAGAACCGTAGCCCTATGTGATATTAGCTCGGTGCAGCGTAACTTCCCACCAGACACTGCTGCTCATATTGCGCTGAGTGAGTATAGACACCGGACGTGGTCGCTGAAGTTAGAAAAAGCTTTAATGCTCTTTTATGTATTTTTTTCAGGGACTATTCGCCGCTTTCTGGAGCAATACCGTGCCGAGATTGTGATAGTTTGCCTTGAATCTAATGCACGCAGTATCTACGAGGTACTAGCGCCACTGTACTTTCCGCGCGACGCTCTCGAGGAACGTAGTGCGCTGTGGCAGCTGCCGAAGGACATCGGGGGACTGTATGGTGAACCGCAGCTAGCCGATCGGCAGATTCGCATCATTCACAACCCACAGCATTCCGTCATGATAGAAGGTGCGTATAGTAGTGTGTCTTTGTTTACGAGCGACATTACAGAACGGACATGAACAAACATGGCGTTACAAAAAAGAAGAAAATGCTTTTAGTAATTTCAAAGGTTGGAAAAATTTGCATTGCTTACATAATAGGTAGGTCTAGTGGCACTATGAACTATTTCGATCAAACAGCTGTTTTTCATTTCGAATTAATCGTACAATATATACGCTTTATGCGTGCCTCAGGATTTAATGTTTCAGTGTATGTACACATTTACAGTAAGAGTAAACATTCCAGTCAGTAGTACAGATATAGCGACATATTCCACGTACTCCAGTGTGCGCGCAAAGCGTATTGGTATTGGATCACATCGCACACCGTCGCACGTTGGGAGCGTTGAATCTACTCTGATATTACAACCCATTAGCCCTGGAGGAGAAGGTGGAGGCGCCCTTATCAATTTACGATCGCCAACCTCTCGTGCCCATGCATTCTCTCTAGCACTAGCATTCTCTCGGTGGGTGATAGCACTTAAGGGATCAAAATGGGGGAGGATGACATTTGTTTTTTTTTTGTTCGAGGTATTTCGATATTCGATCGATTGTAATACTTTGTTGTATGCTACCAGTGAATGATTTACACATAATGTTGTATCCTGTCAAACGGTCGTACAGTACTGTAAAGCTATTCATAAGGCTGTAGTTTCAAAAATCGATGAAGAGGTGAAGAATCGTGAATAATTGTTAACATTTTTGATGTTTTTTTCGGATGCTTGCAAATATGGGAAGATTTGTCAATAGAAACGTATGTTATGCGAAACGAAAAACACCTAATAGGAAAACCAATTGTAATAATATATAAAATATTCAATTTATTTTTAAGTATAAATTACTTACTAATAATGTCCATATTGTTGCTAAGTTTGATACTAAGCTTCCAAATTCGTTTCTTCTACACCAGACGGCTAATTATAAACAGAATCATAAACATTTTACGATCTAAACAAACGTGGCGATCCAACTACGCTTGGAATCAGAGAACTCTCTTCGAGATCTCTCTTTTTGTTTGATTTATTACACGCTTGCCAAATTTACGAGCAATTATGAACACATCACCCTTGATGAGTAATGCCTGTGATAACGAGTAACGACATCGTGGTAGACCTTGGAACAACTGTTCTCTATTCGATGCAATCAACTAATATTTATAAGCTTGACATGCACTAAAATTTCAAGCGCTTCCTGTTGAAGTTGCGTTTTTCTTTAATTAAAACGTTTAAACGATGAACGTACAACTGCTTACTTGGATATAATAGCAAACTAACTTTTGTATTACATTTTCATTGATCATTAACAGATGTGTGATATCATGTTAAAAAAAGCTCGCTAGAATACTTTTGGTCTCTTCCTTCTGCGAATCTTGTACGATTTTCTTAGCAGATATTATACAATTTGCTCGTGCTATCCTAGACGTTAATATTTATTGCTATTTGAGTACTTTATGAAAAAAGTCAATTTAAAATCATCAAGCAAAATTTCATTACATTTCTCTTTTTAAAAAAGCTATATAAAAAAAACAAATTAACCAAAATTAGCTTTAAAGTCCTTGCCCTTCGACACATTTTTATAACCAAAAACCATTAATCAAATCAGTACTAAAATCAAACGAACTTCAAATGACTGACCATTCGGTAAAAGGTGTTTTTTTATTTAACACACAATAACGAAAGACTTTTGTGATCAACCACTTTGATCAATAATCATTATTCTTTCCAGCATGATGTATAAACGATGTTGAAATATTCATGTTCAACCTCAAAAAATAATGTTATTGTGTCTCGTTAAACTCTACGCCTTTGGTTAGGCAATCCGATCTCCAGTGCATCAGCTTGGGTAAAGCAAAATTAAATGCGGTCACGCTCTTGAAGGATTGCTCAATCCGATCGCACTCTTCCAGTCGTTCATCATCACAGAGCCCTCCTCGGGCAGGAGAGCAAGATATGATAGAAGAGATGCTGAGAGATCGTTTCTTCTCCGCGCTTCAAGCGAAACGCATTCTTTCGACTGCCGTCTGATATCAATTCCGCTGTCGAGATGGACGAAATGTGAGCAACGCATTCTCACCCAAACTGGTGCGAATATCAGTCGCGCTCGTTGGCGGATGCTGACATTAGCGAACCTCCTTCCTCCCTTCAGGTGGTTCTCGGTGCAAGGAAGCTTTTTCCGGCGTTGTTTTCGAGCAGTAGTTGGCAGCTTCGAGGCCACCGTTGGTGTTGTTGTTCTTTTGGTCGTGTTTTTATCGCATCTGAACCGTTAGTCCGTTTACATCGTGAGCGCGATTTAGTGTTGTGGTGTGGTAGAGACACGCAGTATCATTCTTATCAAGTTACGACCGCTGTGCCAAATAGTGAACCAAGGCATCAGAACCATCAACACCAACCCCGTGCTACGAACCTGACATATGCGAGAAGGATTTTTCATCTGTACCAACCAGAATGATAAACGATTCGTTTGAGTTTTCCTGTAACCCTTTTGCATTGCGTGTTAATTTGTTAGCATCGATTATAAGTTTCAATTTTATTTCCAGCGGATGACGATTCTGACACGAGCCCGCACGATTTGGAAATGGGGTCCGATGTCGAATATAGCAATATCAACTTAAGTCTGGCAGCACAACTGTCCGGTGCAGCGCATTCCTTCACACAAATGCAGGTAAGATATATTACTTTCTACATCTATTTAGGACTGTATTAAATGCACCAAATAATACGTTACTGTGCCATTTGCAACACATTTCAATTCGCCACTTGAATTTGTAACAAACGAAGCATCTCGTTTGCATCAGGCGATTGCATTTGTTTGTGCCTAACAGATAAGATGTTGCTTTACATTTTACATTGCATTATTTGCGTGTTGAATCCTCTGTCGAGTGTCACTGTACTAAATCCGACTTCAAATAGCTGACGTTGGTTAATTGCAGTGTGCTACTTGAAAATTGTGTGTCTTGCGTACGTACAAACTAGTTTATCTGCGCTACTTTTTTTCGCTGCAACTAGCCTAACTTAAACCAAAACAATTTTTACTTATGCATTCAGTTAAAAACTTACTAGGTTTTTAGGGTAGTAATTTAAATGCAAAAAGCACTGGGTAATGTTTAATACATTTGAATTGTTGAGATAGTTTCAGTTATGTTAAATGTTAAAAGAAAAGGGACCGTGCGACCAAGCTGCAATGTAATTTGTCTGAAGCAGTACTGTTGCTTTGTAAATGTATTTTCCTCTCGTGTTAAGCCTTTGACACTCGTGGCGTCTTTAGTACAAGTTTTCGTACACATCTAGTAAATAAATGATAATTTATTGGTTTGCAAATTTAGATGCGTTTCGTCTGCATTGACACTTACAAACCAATACATTTTTATTTGTTTGCTTTGATTAGGCATGTTCTAAAACATGCGTTTGGTTAGTCATGTACTACAAACAAAAGTTAATATATGATGCACCAACTAGGTTTGTATAATTATTTTAAAAAATCAATGTCAGCAGTCTATACGAGTGGTATGGGAATATTCTACACAACAAAACAAGAATTCATCGATGTTATTTAAATTCTATTAAATTCATTATTATAGCGTTAAACAGTAATCCAATAAAATAAAATAATATATTTATAAAATATTATAATAAATTTTTTGAAAAATTTTAAAATTCATTAAATATGGATTGTCATAGTTATATCATATTTTAATGATTATTACTGCGTAATAATAACTTATTATTCCTATACATTGCAGTGGTAGCAGCGAGGCTTAGATCAGCTATTACCTTCTAAAAAGATTTTTATCATATCGAATCGATCTATACGACTGGACATCTCTTTCTGTGTCGTTTTGTGATCAAAACAAATTTGTTGTGCCCACTAGTGTGTTTTAAAAATCATATTCAAATTCCATTCATTCCGACAATTGAAACATCATAAATAATTATTCTTCAAAATTTGAACAATCATTACATAAAATGCTCTTTTATTTTGTGTTGTAACTGATATATATTATTACAACAATGAAATAAAGCTAGCACATACTTAATAGATCGAGTATACACAAATACTGAAACATATGTAACTGAAATTTATTCTATCTCTCCGGCAGGGTGACTTAGATCGGCAGCGCCTTTTAGGCGATCGTCCACGGATGGTCTACGAAAGTGTGCTGGACGATGGTCTTGAAGGGATAGAGCACCAGGAAAGGTAAGTGAGAAATTTTTGTTTAGTTTCATTGCGTAGAATGTTGGCGTATACTCCAGCAGCGCTAAAATTGCTTTGTAGAGTTACATTATTTGCCATAATGCAGACTACATTCCACTACGAAGTACACAAGCTTCTATGATCTATACTTGTTTTGCATAGTTGATAATGCAAGTTAGAATTTGCTTTTCTATATACGTTATCATGTCGCTTTATCGCAAGTACGGGATGCTTAACAAGCATCTTACTATCGTACGTGAATGTTAAGTTCATCTGACAAACGAAAGCTTGCCCGCTCATCTGATAAGCTTATCTATCGCGCCTGAAGCTCCCAGTCACAAAAGCTTTCAAATACGCAAATTCCTTCCTGACGTTGAACCGTACTGAAAGCTTTAACGTGCATTGCTCATTATCCTTTGATGAGCTTTCAGGACGTGTTTTGAAAATGGTAAAGCCCGTGTTTTCTGGTTGCATAATCAACTGTAGTTAAAATGCTGCTTAAAAGGGGGCGCATTCGTACCGCAAGGTCATCGTGTGTATGTGTGGCTTGTTACGATGGCTGTGGTTTGCTTTACTGATTGGAGTGACTATGAACCGCCTGCTGAAACAATTGCGAATAGTTCCCATTAAATGATTAATGACTGCACACGAACCCAGCCTGCAACAAAGCACCATCGATGGCGTTCTGTACAACGCTTCGTTTTGATTTGTGGACGTACGTTCTGAATGACCCGCTTTCGTGACCATTAAAAAGAAGGTTCAATCGATTTTCATTGATCGTGTAGAGGCTGGAAATTGATGTGTCTTGCGTGTGCTTGGATGGGCTAGTATGTTGTGCAATAATTGAAATTTGTACCCGATAGTCAAGCTTAACTAGTTTTTCTTCCAGTTCAGCAACGTGCCCGACACCATTTTAGCGTGAAAGTTCGATTACCTGTAACAACAGAATGCTTGTACAGTAAGTAACGAACAAAGACAAACGCTCAATAAGGTGGTTTGATGGTTTGCTGTAGGTTGTAACCCTTTTGAATGCCCGCTGTCCGTCATGCGTGTCATGAAAATAACACCTTTCTTCTGACGTCATTGTCCGTATATAGGTTAAAACCTCTGTATTCGATATATTAAGTGAGCATGTCAAATTTTATGAATGGAAGCATCAGAATAAATAAAATATTAGTATGATTCAAAGGATTTATAAATATTATCCACCACACCCAGAACAGTCCTACTCCTACAGACAAATAGTTCTACTCCTTGGAGTGCTCTGGAACATTTCTCTGATATTTTTAGTACGCGCTTGATGCTTTGGCGTGCGTCTTTATGTGCAAGTTTGGGAAAATAACATCCATTGAGCAGGGCCGGGCCATGACATGTTGGTATTATACAGTGAAATCGATGAACCGTTTCCCCGTTGCGTCAGGACCTGTTCTTGTTGCCGTTAATTATCATTACTCACGTCATCGGTTGTTTCGGTGTTTCAAGGACTGCCTAGTTGCTAGTAACGACTATTTATGGAACTCGTACATCGTGCGCTTATCATGCTTCGCGCATTGTTCCTTGTTGTCATTCTTTGTGCTGCTCGTACGACGAACGACGACACTGCTGGAAGAAAATTCATCCTTGTTTGGTTCCCAGGTTTCCTGCGCAGCTAATGTTGCTTTCGCTTAAGTGCGCATTTCGTTTCGGCTGTTTTGAAAGAAAGACTTATGTGTCACAGTTTTTTTAAATAAATATATATACTAATATACGCACCAGATAAGACGAAAGGAGTGTCCACACCGTTTGATAAGAAATTTTGCTTATAGCACCAAAATAATAAGCCTCGTGCGGTAGTGATATTTCATCTTAACCTTTAGCGACAGGTGTAATTGCTGTTATAAAACAAAGAAAAACAAACAGTGTAGATAAACTGTTCACAGCATATATGTAGATAATCATAAGGTGAACAAAGCGGCAGCCACCATTTGCTGAACCGCGTCTTTAATCATGGCATATGATCTCGGCATCATGCCTCCGCAATATGACGGTTATCATCCTGCGGCAGGCTGTTCACCATAATCATAAACGCTGCTGCGTCAGATGCTGTTCACCGGTGTGGTCACTGGTTAAACATTGTGTTTTATTTTCTTATTTCGCTGTTTTGGAAACACGAAACAACCGTGTCTTGTTGTTTGGCAAAGATCTTAGCTGCGCAGCGATAACCTAACCTGGGTCGCATTTGCACGTTTTTACGTGCAAGATTACCACCGTTCGAATCTCCGTCGTAGTGCTTGGAATACAAAGTTAGTTTAGTTCACCCCATTTTCATTGGCATTACCTACCTCTTTGTTTTGGAAAGCTATAGAAACATGCAAGTAGAAACTTACCTGTAGCAAGTTACTGAAACCATGAAATCGATCGTTGCAAAATTTCCGACCACACTAATGCGAAATCTGTTTTCATTTCTTTTCCGACTTCTCTTCTTCTCTCTACCCCAAAACAATATACACACATCTTCCAATGTTTAGTTCACCGTTATTGGTGGATTGCGAGTGAGTATTTGCAAAATTTTCTTCCGTTTTTCTCTATCCATTTTCTCCCGATTTTCGAGTATTTTTCGGTTCGGTTTACACCTTTATCTTTAATAGTTTAGTTTTCTCCTCGTACGATTGTTGTTGCTCCCTTGAAGAAGGGCGAGAGCTTTCTCTTTGGCAGTAATCCGTTTTAGTTTTGTACACGTAGTGTGTTTAGTCGTATGAAACAATTCGTTTGAAAGTAAACACAGTTAGTTCATAGTATGATAGGCATTTGCAAGCCTTCAAATCTTAGGAATGTGCGTTTTGCCTTCGTTTTACATCCCCCGTCCCTCGTGTACTGTACAGCTTGCAACATTTCACGACGGACCATTTGCTGTGCCCGTTGCATGGGAGACGATTTGTGCTTGCCGCTCCATTCCCATACATTTCCATTTGTACTCAGTTCCGCCTGTTGCAGTTCACTTCCGCGTTTGCTACTTTATGGTCAATCGTTTTTACAATACGCTTTATTACACATTTGCCCGTTTCCTGTTAAAATCTATTTAAATTTCGTTGTTTTTTCCAGGCTTGTTTCAAACTTTGCTCTGTTTTTTTTGTCTGTTCATTTTGATCGTTAACAATATTGATATAAAAATTTCGTTTCATAATGCTTTTCCTCACATTGGCTTTACAGTTTTGCACATACCGCGCATCCACTTTTTGCAGCAAAACCAACGAATTTCCTTTCTGTTCGCTTTTGCCTCGATATGCGTTGCGTTTTTGTCTATCTCGCTTTTGGTAGTGTGTGAATGAGTTCATCGAAATCGGCCCAAATAAAAGGAAAATCCTCGACCTCGGCCGTACCCACCAGGTTTGCGTGATGTGCAGTCTTCTGACGTCATAGGTTCATGGCGCAAACATACGTTTTCCAGCACGTGTTTTTCTATCGGACAAGCGCGCCAAATCGCGTGGCGTTGCCCAAATCGATGGTGTACGCCGATGCTGCTGGACGATACGGTGAGAAACTTCACCTGCGAATAGTTTAGTTCACTTCATCCACTTCACCCGCTAATAGAGTGAGGTGAGTTGAGGTGAGTATTCGTTCACGTCCAGAGAGAGTGTGTAGCTGGTGGTTGGAGTAAACGCGTGATCCAAACTCTCTCGCATCCAAGGTAGTCCACAGTGCGATTACTTGCTCTTGGTGGCGTGAGATCTTGAGCGGAGCGAGCGGTCGACTGCTGCTCTCCGATTAATTTCACTCCGTTGGCTTCTCCAGCCCGAACGCGAAAGGAAGTGAGTCAAAATAATCACGAGACACGGGGTAATCATCTGTTCCGTCCTCTGAGCAGGGTTTTGTCGGGAGCCATGAGGTGAGTCACGCGTGCACAAGTTTCAACGCGAGAGATCTGCTCCAACAAACGGCCACCGACGGTGTACACTACCCGTTCATCACCCAACGCGAAGGCACTGCTCGTCTGCGCCCGTCAGTTAGCGAACGACACTCGACTTTTCAACAGTTGGAATTATTTTTCCCGGTTTTTTGACAGTAGTGGCAGCAACATTTTCGTTGCGCTTACTAACACTCGAGTGCCGTTCGCCGAACCGTGCTGCGTGTTCCTCGGTTTTCTCGGTCTAGTTGGCAGTGTTTTCGTTTACTGTCTGCACCAAACAGCGGAGATAGAGTGCATTTTGAGTGCAATCGCGTTGGCTTGCACTTTCGTTAAGCGCCCTCGTTCGTGGTTTCACGAAAATAGTGCATTACTTTGCTGCTGTTTCAATAGTGCTTTGTGCAACTTATTCTTTCATTTTCCAAAGGACGACGTGCCAAATACGGTAAAACCGTAAAACGCAGTTCTGTTCATTCGTATCTAAAGATTCATCGATTTTCACGTCCGTCGTCGTCGTCGTCGTCGTTCCACCGCGTTCAGCCAACTTCGTCTTTCCGTGCATCCGTGTTGTGGTGGAATCTCACACAGATTTTCCCGCTGATTGCGAGGAAAATTCTATTTTTAAACGGGGTGAATCGGGTTTCTCCACCGTCCGCTCGTGTGAGACGACGAACCGAGGTGAACCGTCGGCCAAACCGACCGATTTTCTCACGACGCTCTCGGTTTCTCTGTGGAGCCAGTGCGCGAACGAGAGCGACCGATTTCGCTTTTCCGGCTCAACACCTCCTACCGCCCATCCCCTTAAAAAGAGGAAAAAAACGACGCCGTTTTCCGGCCGTTTTTGGACCGAAACCGAGTCGGCACAGTGAGCCTCACTACGTAGCACGACGGTAGCAGCAGCGGCAGCGATAGACCCTCGCATACACACATTCATTCGATGTTTTCCACACGCCGGAAGCTATCGTGTGTATTGAAAAATCGAAAGTGAAACGACCAATTCATCACTAGCTCGCGCTTGCTTGTGTAAATTCCGTGGATTGATTAACTCCGGCTGTGTATATTGACCAAAAATTGCAGTGGAGCCGAGTACGAGGTAGTTAGTGTGATAGCTATTTGCCTTGTCACCTTATTAGACAGAGCCCTGCAGGAAGCGCACGGATTATAACCTTCCGTCGAAACATTTGCCATCGGTATAGTACTTTTTGCGGCTTTTTGCAGTTCAAACAGCCATTGTTTGTGTGCTAAAAACACACTGTAGAATCGTGCGTACCGAAGAAGAAGTGTACGGTGGAGTGTGTATCATATCGTGTGTGACACTCGGCGTTGAAACGGGTATAGCATATACCAACAAAAAAAAAATCCCATCATATTTACCCTTCTCATCATCATCACCATCGTCGCGTATACGGTGTGACTCCCGGCAAACATGGCCCAAATGGTGACAATGGAATCGATCGATCTGAGTGATGCGACAATCAGCATACCGCCCGAAATCCAGGTGGACCAAATACACATCGAAACACCGGAGGAAAGGTGAGAACAAACTATCGAACGCATATTAACGAACGTACCAGAGTGCTGGGGTGTTTGGGGTAAGCGAGCGATCCTCACTCTGCTACTGGAGCCGAACAGGCGCAATTTGTTCGACGGCTATAAATAGACGATGCATCAGCGGTACCCCTCCCCTTTCTCCCTTCTCGCACTCGTCGAGGAAGGGAAATTGATCGAGAAAGTGCTTCTGGGGGAATGTATGCCGCCCTTGCGAGCCGAATCCGTTGGCCGCGAGCCAACGCTTTCTGCCAGACCAAATACAAATATTGCACACGCATCGATCGATTGGAAGTGGCACTCAAAAATGTTTGCCACGATGCGGAACAAGAAGCACATCCTTGCCCCCGATTGCCCCTGGCAAGCACGCAATGCAAGTGATAAAGGGGAAAACCTGAAGAAAACAAAACCAATCCAACAAGGGATTAGAAGCAAGTGGCTGTTGGCTGGCGAGCCACACTCGTCCTGAGACGCAATTTCCATGGCAGAAAGTGGCTGCATCATTATGTACTGATATCTGTGAATCATGTTTAACCTTTTAGCTCACGCTATAAAGCGCCGTTGGTTGAGGCGGGTTGGGTGGGAAGGGAGGACGCGCGACGCTAGGACGTGCGCGGACGACGAAATGAAACATCCATTACGATATTGAATATCATCTGCAAATGGTTATGTCACACACAACCCATGCACGTCAGGAGAAGGATACTAAAAATACACCGCGTTTTGCATATAAAAACGAACCAATTGGCGCTGGTGTTAAGGAAAGACTTTCCTGTTGAATACGGCTCTGATTTGGAGATTGTGGCCGATGGTAGTCTGAATACCATCAGCGCGTTTCACATATATGGTGTGTAATACGAATATCCGTTTCGGCTGTTTGCCGGGAAGCATGAAGGTTTAATCAACGCGAACACTCGATGCTATAAAATGATGAAAGATTCACCTTATTTTTAATGCAGTCAGTAAACGAAACAGCCACCCGTTTTGGGTTCGATACGAAACCTCTGTGCTATGGACACTATCTAATATTAATCGATATGAATACATAAAAAAGTTCTACCAATACGGAACGTTACATACAAAAATGTATGTTTACATCGTCTCCGATATTCAGTTTCTGTATAGTCAAGCTAAATTTTTAAGATTTTTTTTTACACCCGAGTTAGAAAGCTCAGTATTTTGAATATTACATGATGGAAAGTACAATTAGATATGATAGAATTGATAATTTTGAATTCCGTTTTCCAAGCTGTGAGAGAAAAACAGAACTAAAGACGTCGATTTCCGTTGTTAATTTCTATTAAATCGTAAGACAAACAAAACTTGTGGTCAGAAACGAATACATGTTTCGTGACAGAAGAAATTTTTTAACTAAACAGTATAAAACAATATGTAAAAAAATCTTAACAAACCTAAACAAACTTATGTTTTATTTTTTTGCATCTTTTGTTTAAAATTGGAAGATAATTTTTAGTCCGGATATTTTTTTAAGCGGAATGAACAGTTGGTTTTATAGTTGTGCTACGAACTGTACAAAATTCAACGGATTCACGCGCGACAGTGAACAAAGTGTGACGATAGCAGAGTAACACGCCATGAAGGCATTAAATTTTAAACACCGCCCTTCTCCATTGAGGATTTTAGATCATGCTTCTGATAAGAAAAATCCATTTTAGTTAAAATTTTATACAAGCAAAATGTTGCTTTAAAGCGAACCTTCTAAAAATTCACCTGCGGTAGGTTCAATTGTATCAATATTTGTAGGTATCACCAACGCATTTCTACGCAGCAGAAATATTATATTAAATTTTACCAATGATATTTTTGTAGAGCACACTGTATTTTCGCTTTTCCGGCGCAATTTTCGCTAAGCAAATTTTCGTTTTGTTGGCGATTCACTTGCCCGTGATAGTAACAATCAATTTTTCAAATTGATCGATTGATGATTTTACGATCGGAAGCCACCCATGCAATTGGAAACAATAAACCTTTGTGTTGAAATATAGCAAATATTAGTTGACATGGTATTAAGTATGCGTTTTTTTTTATCTAATTGTTATCGTTCAGCTGTACAAACTACGCCGTACGTTTGAAGTCGTTGCGTAAAGTTCAAAAGCAAATACCACGAGCACACCCGCGCGCCATATTCCTCGCGAGTCGAGGCACATCATGTGGCACGGTAGTGTTGTAGAACGGATGTGGTGGTATGATAACCAATGCTTTCCTAATTAAGCAGCTGGTGCTAAATGGCTTGAATGGCATCGAACGCGACCGAAAGACGCATCGTCGGTGCCATGAGCCTCCGGTGTGGATCGACTAAGCAATAGTTTAGTCCAAACATGGTAATGAGACGAGTGAAGCATAACCCTCACCTGGCGGCCACATTACCAGGCAAACCTGTTGAAAGCAACCGATGGTGGTTTGCCGTCAACACACACACACACACACACACACACACACACACACACGTTGTATTTTCTGCGCGTTTGAAGCGGTATTATATATTTTACCGCAAACGAAAAAAAAAAACAATCATGTTTCCCGATCCAGGCCCCGTGGGCGACCTAATTTCCTTCATTTGCGTCGAAAACAATTTTTGCCAAATTCATGGGGCACCATCATGGACGCTTGAGAAAGGACGTAAACAAACCACCAAAAATGGAGCACCAATTTTGGTCACGTGTGTTGCGGGCTCTGTCTGATCCTCCACCGGCAAACTAGGCTATTAGTTATTAGCTTCGACACACAGTTCGAACCGACGAGTGCCAGCTGACTTTGGTGGCCGTAGGCGTTGGTGAGCTGGAGGGCATGCGTTATAACTGTGCGATTTGTTCCGCTCGGTGAATTCGACCGTCATTGGCAACTTCTACGTACGGAAGCGTGATAAGTGCCGGTGAAATATATCACCCTGGTCGCGCATTCCCTTTCGTTGTGCTCGTTTCTTCCGAAAGAGTTATTTTATTTATTTTTTCATACTATTAAGATGATTGGCTTTGGTCAGAGAAGTCCGATCCAATGAGTTGCGATTTATTTAAACGATTTTATTAAACTCATTTTATGACATTAGTATGCTAATTTTAAAATTTTGTTTATCGCTTTCGATGTCCAATTGAATATCCCTTTGCTAGTCGTGCCGTTGCCAAGTGCAGGATTTTTTTTTAAAGAAAAATACTTCCACTTTAAACTGCTATTGTGAACTAAAATTTCATGTTTGAAGCAATGTAAAACAAATCTGCTAGAACGAACATTCGAACGTCTTTAAATGGGGTGGTTAAACAATGATTGTCAATTATTAATTCAATTGAAATAATCCTTATAGAAAACATTCTTCTTTAGCGTTCATTATTCCAGTTACATTACTCTCTGGATATTATTCTATCGGGAAGGTAATAAATGACACCCGTGGGTTCATTACAAATGACGTGTTTGTCGGTTCATTACAAATGATGTTACGCAAGTACTAATGGCACAATTAAGTGGTTCGCTTTCTGATCGAATCACTTCCACAATCATAACAAACAAATACGTATCCGACGACACCACTTACCCCGTTTACAATGGGTTTTGCTTACAGAAACAAACAACTATCTTAAATCGAGTAATTATACGGCTATTGTATTGTCGTTGTGATAAGTGAACTTCCTTATCTGAACACTCCGTCTTGCACACTAATCGATCGATTGCTATCGACGGTAACCTACACACACGGCGGTACAAAAAGGATGACGGGGAATGGTACGTGCAACGAGGAAACTCCTTTCCACCTCCCTGTTCCCCGACTTCGTTCGTCCGAGGCGTGGAGTACGTGAGCACCACATAAATCAGCATCGATGCCGCCAACGGCAGGCTGATGGCATTTTCTTGTGCATTCGACCGAGAAACGCAAAGAATAACCTCGGGATATGTCCTTCAGCTTCCCCGGAGCGTGTTGCGTCGTTCGTACGTTCAAAGGTCGGGTTGTTGAAATTGGTTTGTGTGTGGACTGCATTGCACCGGCCCGTTCCGAGCGGGAAGCCCGGGTGAGGACGATGCATTATGTGCATTTTATGCAATTGATCTGGAATCCAGTCGCTATCGTGCCGCCGACACAGCCAGCCGGGGTGCGCGCGTCGTCGATTACGTGCCGTTCAAGGGTAATTCATCACTGCGAACTGCGTAAAACTGCTCTGCAATTAATGTCGTATTTTACCAGTTCGCTACTTCTTTGGGTATCGTGCTGCTATCTATGTGAAGGTCATGAACGCTGGAATGTACGCGGTCCCCCTCGGTTTGGATTGTATTTTCTCTTGCTTCTCTTTTCTCCTGAACAGAATGTGTCGGTGAAGTCTCGAGTGCAATTTTGTTTAAGTTTTCGTTTGTATTTACGTCTTTATTTGCTCTTGTTTTTTTTTTTTTTGTGCAGTTCAATCGATTCACACAGATGGTTCTTCCTAGTGCATGCGTTTTAATTTATCGTATTTCTTTCAATTGAACGCATTGTTAAACATGCGATTTGGGAAGGCCACCACGCACGGTCTCTCTCAGGTTTGCTTGTTTTTGCTATTGAATTGCGTTCTTTGCTTGAATTTTTCCACTCCTCATAGCAGTTTTCGTATAGCGATGTAGCAAACCCCCCGCGGAACGGATCGGATCGAATCGACGGCCCATCTGTTGTCGTCGTAGCCCGTAGGGTCGTTGACGATTCCGTAGCAATGCGAACATAACCTAACCGCCATTACAAACTACTGAGACAATTTCTTATCTCTTCTAGTACAACCACAGAGAACTATTGTCCGGAGATGATTGGCCATGTGCTGGCCACGCACGTCGGCAAACGAACTCGTATTCTAGACGGCTCCTTTACGTACGTCGAGTTGATGAAACACTACCACTCGTCGCTCGACGAGAGCGAATGGCAAAAGGAGAATCTGTTAGTACCGACACTACTAAAACGCATCCTTTCAATGCTACGTCACTGTGCTATTTTTTAAGCTTCGGCTTAGTTTAGTTTGATTTTTTCATTACATTTAAAGTTTGTGATAATTAATTTCCTCTTGCAATCGGCTTGGTTTTTTTTTTGACGTATTTTTTCGTTCTCATATTTTGGATTTATTTTGCGATTTCGTAATATTCATATCTTAAGAAATTTATTCACGTATCATTTTGCCTGTTTATTTGCTTTAGTTCACAGCTGGTAGAACGACTTTGTAGATTTATTTGGTTTATCGCACCAGCCAGTGACTCATCACAATCTGAATTGTCCATTAATTAGCAAGTGTATGATTATTGATGAAAGCTTTAGAAACGCTTCTTCACACATTAGTCATCCGTAGGGAAGACTGAACGTAAAGTGACGATTGTATGATGACAGTGCTTAACAATGTAAGCGTACAAGAAAAATACTCTTGTTGAGTTGCGACCTAATCTTAGTTAAAAACCCAACACGATGATTTTGATGTTTTGATGTTTTTTGAAATTTTCGATCAAACTGTCTAGCATTTTTCGATCGATGCATATTGAAGCTTGTTATCGTTGGCGCTTCCCAAGAGAAGACCAGTAACAGGTTTGTGCAAATGTACAAAAAATAACTATCCGTTTTACTAGAAGGGTCTAATAAATTCATCCTGAAACCTAAATAAATACAGTTTCAGCAAAGTTCACATCGGCGGGTTTTGGTTTTGAGCAAATGTTACTATTTATGTTTGTGAATTTTAATGAACTCGACTGTGCTGAATATCAGACAGATTTTAGTGAAGTGTGATGGTGCTACTAACTGGTAAGGTGAAGAAGTAGAATCAACACGGCACACTCTGTACCTCTGGTGCGCGCTCTCTCTCTTTCGCTCGATCCATCCAAGGTCGGAGCGGAAGCAGACGGTAGCGCCATAGGAGTTTTTAGCACGAAACACCACATCCGGTCACCCGGTAGTAGGTAGTAGGTAGGTAGGTAGGTAGTGGTAGTTATTATGGTAAGGGGACCGGCAACCGGATGCTTCGACCCAGGTTAAATGATGACCCAACCCCTAACGTTGACCGAAAGGTCGTTCGAGAATCGTTGTGAGTAAGCAACTTTTGCAATCGATCGCCATTTCACGGCCATTCGTTCGGGGTGCTGTTGCTTCCCGGCCGGAATCCTTGTACATGCATTGTTGTTGTTGTTGGGCAAGGACTTGATTGGAGATGTTTTGGGCGCCTAATCGTCGGACCTGAAATAAATGTTCGGTACCGAACGCGGTACGATACACACACCAAGTTATGCAATGCAGGCCAACGAAAGGGTAAGGCGAGATCCGTTTTTGTTGTTGTTGTTGTTGTTGTTGGTGCTGTTGTGTTCCCGGTTCCGTAACCTTCACCTTTTGCCATTACATATAAACACAATACCACAGTAGTCACGTTCCTCCTAATTATTTCACTCCACGTTCACGCGCTAAATAGTGAAATAGTAGATGGAAGGAAACCGAGGACGTTAATGGGGCGGTGGATACATGCACCCCCCCCCCCCCCCACATACACGAGTATCACAATTCTTCTACGGATCCACGATGTCAGAAACCAACTACTGTTGGTGCTGCCTTCACAAATGCCCCGGCGGGTTACAATCGTTTTAAAAAGAGCCAGAAGCAAACAATACGAACGTCACACACTGCGGGTGGGAGGGATGTGAAAATGAAAATTGTTCTGATGGCATCCACCGAACGGCGGGGACATGATGGTGTGCCCTGTCCGAAGCCTAACAGCAGCACCAGCAGCTTGCTGCCCTTGGGAGCACACCAAAGGCGCAGGATGTAAGTAAGCAGGCAGCAGAGCAAGGCTTGCTCGCTCCGACGCTCCGTCCATGGGTGATTAAATTACCCTAGCAACCCACAAGCAGAGCGTCACCATCGTTGTTCTGATTCGTTGAGCCGCTGATTTGTGTTGGACCGTGTACACCTATTTACTCTTGTTTTTTTTTTCTTCTTCTGTGTAAACTTTCCATTGGCACTCCACAGCCTGCGCAATGATGATGAATCGCATCGCATTTTCTAAATAGGTCAGCGTAATTGATTAAATTACGCTATTGCTCTGTATCCTGTAGAACAAAACGCTGTCGGATGAAATGCACCGATTTGTATGCAATGCAATAATCATATTGTGTGTTCCTTGCGCGGCGAGAGCCGAACGTCATTTTTTATTGATTACGGACTGGGAAGCGGACGGGATTTAATGGCGACCGCACGCCATGGTTACATAACTATCGTGTGGAGAATTTATTCCGACTGTTACGAGAAGATAGTCTGTCTAGTTTACATTTATAACACCGCGCCATAACGCGCCATTAAGTGTAATCTTTGTGTTGAATTTCTGAGCTCTTGTTGCCCAGAATATTTTGTTCATCCTCCGAATATAGTCAACTGTTATTGCATTATTTCCAACAAATAAATTTTACTATCTTTTCCAATCGGTTCGACCGCAATGCACAGTTTATTATTCCAATTTCAGTAATAATGTTAAACTCATTTTTCCTTCCATCATGAATTTTGTTTCGTTTTATACAGATACGAACGACTGCTGAGGCGGGCCAAAACGGAAGACCTGTCGGAAGTTTCCGGCATCGGATGCCTCTATCAGAGCGGCGTGGACAGGCTCGGTCGGCCCGTGGTAGTGTTCTGCGGCAAATGGTTCCCTGCACACAACATCGACCTTGAGAAGGTACGGTTTGCGCGCGCGGTATAAGGTGACACCACCCTATGACTTGACTGTGTATAACCTTAACTTTCTTCTTATCTCTCGGCAAACGGCTGGCAGGCTCTGCTCTACCTGATTTATTTGCTCGATCCGATCGTGAAAGGTGACTACGTGATCGCCTATTTCCACACACTGACGAGCTCGAACAACTACCCATCGCTGCAGTGGCTGAAGGACGTCTACAGTATACTGCCCTACAAGTAAGTGACCTGCTCCGACCGGTTTGTTATAGGACGGACAGTTGTTTTGACCCTATCCCGCACGCCATTTTACACTAATATGTTTTTTTTCAACGTGCGTTTGTATAGGTACAAGAAAAATCTGAAAGCCTTCTACATCGTGCACCCGACATTCTGGACGAAGATGATGACCTGGTGGTTCACAACGTTCATGGCCCCGGCAATCAAGACGAAAGTGCACTCACTCCCAGGTGTGGAGCATCTGTATTCGGCCATCGCAAAGGATCAACTGGAGATTCCGGCTTACATAACCGAGTACGACATGGCGGTAAGTGTTTTTTATTTGTTTTGCTTCACTTGTCCAGGACACTACAATTTTTTGCCACCAGTGCCATGACTTTCTTTGTATTATCCTTCGATTATGAACACCATAGTTTTTTTTAGATAACTATTATTAAATATTATCCCATTTTTCAC
>JXWZ01000087.1:0-33347 GCA_000956215.1 Anopheles farauti No. 4
TAAAGACAATATCATTGAATAGACTCGGGAAGCCTGGTCGAGCTTGGGAGCCGCGAGTACACATTCGTTGACATTTACTAGCGTCGCATGCTCCGAAAACGTACAAGGCACATACCCTCGCGGCATACCTTCAGTGGCAGGCGCATGGGAAGATAACGATCGGTCTTTAAGCGGGTAAGCTGTCGCGGGCGTGACGTAAATTGCGACGTCAATGTCAGTTCCCCATCAAGAGAGTGGCAGGGGAGGCAGGGTAGGTGGCGAATCACAAGAAATCGCGATTACAGACGGTTTGGCTCCCTTCCCACCGTTCCACGCAGCCAACGGTTGGAGCTTGCAACCTAGTCTTGTGGTAGACGATCGATCAATCGATCGAGTGGTTCGATTCTGTGTTCGATCTTTTTTTTGTCAGCTTTTACTTCTATCTCTCTCACGACCGAAGATTTTACAGTCGAATCGAAACGAACGGAAGGAACGATAAAAAAAAACACGAAACGAAACCTTAACTGCATACACATAAAAGCGTCTGAATGGCGAGATGAAGGGTACTTACGGAAAAGCGAATCTCCTTATCGAGCACGTTATCGTTAATGACCTGTATGAGACCCTCCTCGCTGGAGTGCAGTATCGGCACGAGAAACACGTACGGCGATCGCGTGAGGGCTTTCAGCTGCAGGATGGAAGAGAAGAGACGGAAGTGTTAGGACGCACGTTTCGATACACACTTGACGGTAGAGCGCATAAAATTGTCATCCTCCCTAAGCGAACCCCTTCCTCTTCACGAACCCCTTACACGAACCCCTTACGCTCTAAAAATCATAATATTCTCCTCCAAACTGTAGCGTTCGTGTTTAGTTTTATTACTACCTAACAAGACATAAGGAAAATTCGCATTACTTGTATACCCCCCGCATTGATTAATGTTCACACAGTGTATGAGGCATTACGTTGCTCAAAATGTTGTTTCACTTTCGGCGCATGATTGCATCAGCGCTTCATTTCGTGCAAAGCATCTGAAGCTCATCTCGCGTCGCGTAATGATGTCGATCGTTTGTTCGGTGGCTCATCCCGACAAACAATGTCATTTGCGCAAACGTTTCATTTTTTTTTCTTCTATTTGTCACAAAGCTAAACGAAATGATGCCGGGATGCTTGGCCGCACGGTAATGGCCAACCGTGTTCCGGGTGTCGTTGTTTTTTGTTTATCCGAACAAATTTTGTGCCGCTCGCTCGGGTGTATTTAGGTCGGAGTAATTTCCAGCGCGAGATGGTTATCTTTCTTCCAATGATGGGATGCCAGTATTGTAAATAGTGTCGAAAATATTCATACACATCCGCTCACTTTGACATGGTTATCCAAACAGTAAAAACTTTGTGGTGTTATGATGTAGTTTCATAACTACGAAAGTAGATACATATGAAATGCCGATGTTTTAGTAAAAATGTCCAATATGTAAATCGAATATTAAATCAACGATTCAACAATATCTAAATAAATCCCATTTTTCCACAATAACAACCAACTCGTAGATCTCACATCAAAAGCTAACATTTGAACTATCGTATCATCGTTAAATCATATTCTATGAGCACACATTTACACATCCATCCAAATGGAACATCCTTGACACACTTGAGGGAGAAATTTCATCAAATAAAAGTCTCATTTGCGAATCGAAACCCTTTCCCTTCGTTCCAACCATCAACGGCGCGAGAGACATTCTCGTATCGTGTTGCTGCTGCTGTTCCAACACAATCAACGTCGTTCGCTCCGCGCATCACGAATCTGATCAGAGTTAATTAAGTTTGGTTCGCCACCGTCTCGGTCGTGGCTTACTGCGATGAAATTCAATCGCTCTTGTTTGAGCAAGAAACGCACAATCAACCGATTGATGATGAGTGTCTTCTACTGCCTACTGTTGACCACCACTTTCATGCGTGATGAGATCGACAAGAGAGAAAAAAAATATACCGGGGAAAAATCAACCCAAGAAAAGGATGGTGAGCGACACACTTACGTGAAGATTGATTTTCATCTGCAGCTCGAGCGAGTTGGTGGTGGCGGATAGGGATTGGAATAGATTCAAGATAATTAGCGGATCGCATGGCTCGTATCCACTGCTGCTGACCACCATCGGTGGCGCACCGGGGATCACGTCGGCACCGTCGTCGATGGACCCACCGTCACCGTGCAGTACCACCGCATCCTGCCGCGTCATCCCGGGTGAGGACGGTGACGTGCAATTTAACTCCGACGAGCTGTCGGTCCCACTGCCGCCACCACCACCACCACCACCACTTCCACCGGCTACGGCCGTATCGCTATCGGGACAATCATCTGCGTTGTAGGACATTTTGTTGTTTGTTTGTATATTAACTTATATTCACCACGGCGGTGGGCTTACACACGCGCGCTCGCTTGCTTCACTTCCCCAAAAACAACACAACACACGATCTACTACTATCTTTGGTACACTTTTTCTGTATCACACACCAATCGCCCGGGTTGTCCCCAGGCGCCGATTCGGTGATATCGCGTTTTTTTTTTGTATCGCCCGCTTTACGAACACCTATTTGGGTAGCTATTTAGCGCGCTGGAGTATTTTTATTTGCTTCCCTCAACTCACACATGCACACACGCTCACTCAAAACAACCGCATCCGATCTTGACGTTTAGTAGCACCGTTTCGCACACCACACTCCAAGAGAACCGACCCGGCACGCGATAACACAGGGTGATTAAAACCAGCACGACAGAACACGGCGGAACTCGAGTATCGCACCGAAAAAAAAAATGTAATTAAATTACACCACCAATTGCAGGCGTACGACGGGTGGCTGTGTCTGCTACAACCCGATAGCAATCTGCGGTGCGATTTTTTGTGTTGCTTTTTTTTCCAAACGCTGCACTGTTGCACGAATGATACCGGGAACTAGGGAAATAGGAGAAATGACTGTATGAAGAAAAAAGCACGCGAAGCGGACACGGTTACTATGGTAACCGCTAGCGGGAGAAATTTTGCAAGCAGTTGCGCACCTGCGTTTCAACTCGTTGATGTTTTGTTTTGATTTTGCTATAATCTTTTAGTTTCCGCGCTTCCCTCACCACCAGCACCGTTTAACGAAATTGACCCGGAATGGAAGAACGAAAAACGAAACTAAAAACACCACCGCGCCCGGGTAATTGATCGCTGTTCGATCAATTTATGTAACCGCACACACACACACACACACATCAGGGGTCGATGGAGGTGTGCTCTGGAACAACGCACGGATACGTATAAATAACCAGCGTGATAAATTAGCCGCCACGCTGCAAAACCTCCTCCAGACGACCACGACGGCGACGACTTTTGCTTTCGCTTTTGTGTTTTATCTCGTTTTTTTTTTTTTAGTTTACGCTTTGTACCGCTTTGCACTTGTACGCAATTTTGTTTTGATTTCTTTTTACCGCGTTTCTGCGCTGCCCGGTTCGCCCGGTACACCGGTAAGGATTCCCGCGCGCGCTTCGAACGAACTCTGGGTCACACGTGGCAGCCGCTCGCAGTGCTACTACTCACGGTCACGGTCGCCGATAACGTTGTTGCTCAAGAAGAGCTGGTTATCGTTTGATACGTTTCGATCCTGGCACCTGGACCGCAAGCATGATACCACCTTCGACGACCAGCGTGGTTGGTTGTTGTAGCAGCACGGATCCAACCGAGCCGAACGGAGCATTTTATGCTACGAACACGACCGACCAGCGCACCGAGGAGCGTTAATATACTACTACTTCGTACAGTGTAACCGAACAAACACGTTTTGCCGCCAGCATCCGAAATATACACGCGCGCGCGCTTCGGTTCTTCATTTTTTTATTCTGGAAAAAAAATACAAAAACAGCAACTGCTGACAATTTGAAAATTTGGTTTTTCTAGGCCCCATTGTGAGACGCTGTGCGCTAGCGGGTGCGCACCCTTCGGTGTCCATGTGCTGTTTATACACCTAAGTTAACTTGACAGATTTGCTTTTGAAAATATTCGTTTGTTTCAAAAGTGCCAGCAACGAATTTCGACGGTGATTGTAATCAACATACCAAAAAGATGGAAGTATACGAATTTAAGAAAAGCTATCTCACCCGTCTGCTGGAGACGACTAACGTGCTGAATGGTGGAGGTACCAATCTTCCGGCGTCGGCCATTCGCTCGGAATGGATTAATTTCGTAGAAGTTGCTGTGGAGCCTACGGGTTGGCAAGCGCTCTGGAAGGCTTCGCGTCCGGTATGCGAGCAGCTCTCGGTAAAGTATCCGCTCGTCGTGCTCGGCACCGTCGATCAGGTACTGTTTGACGACATGAAGGCCACGTTTATTATCGAAGCCATCCAGGACGACGATGTGCAGTTACCCGTAGAGCGCATCGCGGTTGACCTGGAGGAACTCTGGCCGCTCCGTGAGCAAAACAATCCCGCTCTGAACGTTAACATCACGGCCGACTGTATCGATAAGCTGCGGTTTTTCTACCAGAATCTATGGATGCCATGGGACAGCGATTCCGAGGATGAGCACGGCTGGATCGAGAAGCATCTGGAGTCTCGCATCCGTTTCTGTCACGATCTTAAAAACAAGACCATGTCCCGGCAGCTGTCGTCGCATGCGCTGGCACTGCTCGCCGAAGCACGCTACATTCAGCGGAAGCGAGAATTGATTGAGCAGGAACTGAGCGAAGAAGAGCCGCAAGAAGATGAAGAGGATAGCGAAACGTCCATACTGAAAGATAATCGATCGAGCGACTTATTGCAGCTAAATTTGCGCTTAAATACGATCAAAAATGAAATTAACATACTGGAAAATCCCGTCATGCGCAGCGTATTCGAGAAGGTTCGTTTTGGAGGAGAGCAAACTAAGGGTGCTGTGCAAATGTCGTACATCGTCACGCAGGCCGTGTCTCTTGATGAGCAGCTGGAATATTTAAGCTCCGTCAAGACGATGATGGAGCAACAAACTCCCGTAAAGATGTGCGATTCGCTACAGCATGCACTGGATCATTGTAGACCCGATAGCACGATCTATCTACCGCCCGGAACACGGCAGGATATTAAATTCCTGGAGTACCTCAACAGTGGCGGTTCATTCCGTGGTGTTAGTAATGTTGCGTTCGTGGACGGATACGAAGTGGCGTCGAAGGTAAATCCCACCATCGTTTCAAAAAACGATGACAGTGTACTGCTAACGATCGACGGCGACTTTACGCTGGAAAACATCCGACTCGATTGCGCCAACGTACGTACGGGCGTGGTCATCAAGAAGGGAAATATAACGTTCCGCAACTGCTGTTTCTCCGGCGATCCGAGCTCAAGCACCAAACAAGGGATCGTGATCTTTGGTAACTGCAGCATCACGTTCGATCGATGCCTCATCCGAGAGTTTTCCACCGGCATATACAGCAATTATGATTGTACGATTAAATTGATCAACACTACCGTTAGCCACTGCATGACCGGGCTTGAAACGCTCGACCAGTGTCGAGTCTTGTTCCAATCGGCAAGGATTCAGCACTGCTCACAGTACGGTCTGCTGCTAGAGGACTTCAATGACGATGAGCAACATCCGAACGGAGCGATGGATCCCGCAGGAAGTGGATCGCAGGTATACGAAGATTACAATACGATCGAGCGGGACGAATTTTCATTCGAGGGAAACTGCGAGTTTCGTGATAATGCAAAGGGCAACTTCGTCATCCGGAAGGGATTCAGTGACCGTTTCAACAGTTCCTGCTTCGTTAACGAAGACGACGATCAGCTGGAGCAAACGAACATCAGCAATAGATGCGCGGAGGATGATTCAATTTCGAGTGCTGTGAATGTAAGTTTCTTTACAACCATTTTCTTAACTCATGTAATCAAATTCCTCCGTTATGATTTCCGCACGTAGCAAGAGGAAAAGACAAATTCTCTCGGAACAAACGGTGTTGAACGCATCGCTAGTGGATGTAAGGAAAATGATTATGAAAGTGAAAATAGCAGCGCGGAACCGGATAGTGAGAACGAAAACGATCATTCGGTGATTGCGATTGATGACACGATTATCGAAATCGATTGATGCTGAACCTATGGCAAGTTCATAGAAGTGTTGTAAATTATTTCGTAAACCAAGTTGTGAATGTGCGTTTTGTGTTTCGTTCTGCAGAAGTTCAACTAGTTGTTTTTTTTTTAGAATATCCCCGTAGTTTGGAGCTGTTGTTAAACCGAATGAAAAGTCCTTTTTTCTTATTTTCAGGGCTTGCAACCGATGGAGGATTGATGAAGCACGCAGCCTGTAAGGAAAATTGTTAAACGTACGCAACCATACCGCTTTTAACATCTGGGACGCAACACCCCATACCTGTCAAGCGCCGTTTTCAACACAGCTGTCAAATATACAAACAAACAATCGTGTGATTTCTCAGTCCAGTAGCTGTACCGTTTCTGCTGTTTTACGTTGCATACTTCGGTCGTATTATCTAAGTTTTAATAATAACAAATTTTTATTGTATTTTACTGTTTAGTTCATTCGTTATTTCATATCCGAAAATGGCCGCTCCAGCACCGGAGGAAGTATTCGATCAAGCAGAGGTAGGAACTGTTCATTCCGTGTTGTTATATGCTACAGTAATAAAACCCATTTTTTTCAGTTCGAGGACGACGACCTGGGCGAGGTACAGATTGAGACCTCCTCCGGCAGGAAGCGTTTGTTCAGCAAGGAGCTGCGTTGCATGATGTACGGTTTTGGTGACGATCAAAATCCATACACCGAGAGCGTTGACCTACTGGAGGATCTCGTCGTCGAATTCATCACCGAGATGACACACCGTGCGATGGAAATCGGGCGTACGGGACGCGTGCAAGTCGAGGACATCGTGTTTCTGGTGCGCAAGAACTCACGGAAGTATGCCCGTGTGAAGGACCTGCTAACGATGAACGAGGAACTGAAGCGGGCACGTAAGGCGTTCGACGAAATTAAGTATGCCGGGGCGGAAGCAAAACTCAAGTAAAAACTATGTTTAAATTATCATTAATGGTTTAGGTTCGATAGGAAATAAACTGCGGTGCGTTTCAATTTTCAGTTTACCTTGAACACGGGAATTTGTATTTTTTAGCTTAGCTTTACTATAGCAAATGCCTGTTTTGTTGTTTTTTTTGGTTCTTACTACCGACGAATTAACATGTATGCCCTCCCAATCATGCCTCTATCCAAGCAAGCGTTCGCTCTACTCCGCTTCTTTTTCCGCGTTCTCAGCAGGTCCTTCGTGAAGGTTGAACAGTTTTGCCACCTCGTTTAGATCGTCAAATTCCGTGTGCTGATCCAAAATCTTACGAGCCGTGCCCATACGATTAAACACGTTCCATAGAACTAAGCCGACCACTTTCTTGTCGCGCAGGTAGAATATTACACCCTTATCGAAGCTGTCTTCCAGTTCTTCAACCTTTTTCACTAGTTCTTCCTCGGGTTGCTTCTGCTGCTCTCCTGCTTCGGGTACATTCTTCATGTCAACGCTAACATTCGCGTTTGCAGCCTGTAGCTTTTCGGAATCGTTGCCCGCGACGGCCCGGGCAACCTCCTCCGCGGCACGTTTGGCAAAAACTGCCACGGTTGGAAGGGAAGAATCGATGAGACCGATCGCTTCGTAGCTAATGCGTGGTCCTAGATCGGACCAGAACATGCTCTGGTGTGTGTATGGCTTATCTGCACAAACATAATAGAGCGGTGAAGTTATTTAAAGTTACTTTTAGTCAGAAGAAGTTCAAGTTTTCCATACTTACTCAGTCCAACCATGTTCTCGCCAGCCAACCGTCCGGAGACGATGGCATGATCGTGATGTTCCACCCTCCGACGGCCAAACTTTGTGTCGTAGAAGCAAGCCGCATCACCGGCAACAAACACGTTAGAGCGTGCCCGGAGCTCGGCATCAACCAGAAAGCCACCATTTTGGCTATCCACTTCCAGTCCGGACGTTTTTGCTAAGTTCGTGTTCGGTTCCGAACCCACCGCCACTATCACCCGGTCCACCAGCAGGACACTATCGTCCACGAGCGTTAGTTTCAACTTGGTACCTTGCATTTCCACTGCCTTTACTTGCGTTTCCGGCCACACCTTTACACCCTCGTCACGTAATCGCTCCGTCGTCCAGCTGCTAAGATATGCCGGCAGAACCTTCGCCATGTTGCCATCTTCGTGGAATAATTGGAACACTTCCACCCGTTTCTTACGCGTCTGTTCCGACTTGGAGAGTGCGCAGGCCAACTCACTGCCCAGGAAACCACCACCGATGATCGCAACGCGGCTACCGTCAGCCAGTTGGTCCGACAGTTGCTCGAAATCGTGCACACTTTTGAACAGCGTCACCCTATCGCGCACGGCACGTGAAGCCGACTCGAATATGGGCAAATTTTTCGGTCTTGCACCGGTTGCAATCAAACACTTGTCGTACGTGATCTCCGTACCGTCTGTGAGGATCGCCTTGCGGTTGACCACATCAAGTCGATGTACTTCGTAGCCTCGTGCTACGGCTACTCCACCGTTCGGTGCATCCGAAAGCTTGTTCGGATCGATGTAGTAATCGTTCGGTTCGTAGAATATGCTACGTTCGCTGCCGTTCCACTGACGGAATTTCAGTGGTTCCGTTTCGGCTGGATTGAACCAAAGTTCCTTCGAGAGTGGTGGACGCATGTAGGGCATTTCGTGCTCGTTCGTGATCATCAGCACCTTCGCCTTTGGGTCGTGCACACGGATCGATCGGAACGCCGCTATACTAGCCGTTCCGGCACCGATCAGCAGATATGGAACGTGCTTTGGAAGGTCCTTGGATGAGGCTGGATAAGGTTGCTTCTTTCGCCTTGGATCCTCCTTACTGGTATCGATCGGTGTAGGGGCGGGTGGACCATCGAAGAGACCATTATAATACGCAAGGCCAACACCACCGGCTGTTAGAGCTATTGCACCGAGAATGTATCCCGTGTACGATTGCTTCCGAGGTGGAGGTGGAGGGGGTACACAGGTTGGTCCACCTTTTGTCGAAAGGGATTTTTGTTCGGCTGCCTAAAAAGTACGTAAAACATTGAAAATGTAAATGTTTGTTGAACATAAAAATATATTTAAAAAAAGAGGGAAAACCTCCTCCAAAACGTGCTCTTCTTTACTTTCGCACTGTTCACACGAGCTTAGAACAGGGTCTGGCACAGTTAGAACTAGTTTCGGCTGGGAAAGAATGAATCTGCGTTGAATCAAAGTTTACCTAATGCGAGTGTGTACACTCACAGAACGATGTAGTAAAAATGAATAAAGGAAAAAAACCTTCAAAAAATTATAAATCGGAACGTGCCGGCTAGGCGGGGCTGGATAGGGGCGTGGATCGTTTGGAAACTGTATCAATTCACCCATCATGGGAATGCGCCGGCTTTCGTCACATGGTGTAACGATCACACTAGGAATTTCGTTTTGCGGTTCATTTGATTCGACTTTCTGTCTTTTTCGCCGGTCTAATGCTGTTCCTTTAGCTAGTAGGCCATGCTTTACCTTCAAAGAGATCCATCGGCGGTTGCCAAACGATTGTGTGAAACCTACAAGAAAAAATCGATAAATCGATAGGGTGACTCCTGGTTACATCAGCTTCCCCGGCTAGACCGGGAATATGTTACCCACCTCCAGCGAAAACATGTCCACGCGCGCGTACAAGATTCGGTCGTACGCAACAAACGTTCCCGACCGCAACGCGGGACACCGAGAGCATCGCGGAAAAGATTACAGGAGTGGAATTTTGTATTTAACACGTTTTTATGCAGTAGATTTCGCTGGTTACTTTGCGCTGCACATTTATTTGTTTTGTTCGGACGGCTGTCAAATGTAGAATGGCTGCGTAGGTATAATTACACAGTGAAGGCTGCGTTCGGATGACATTTTCCAAGTGGCTGAGGACGGTACCGTTTGGAAACATACCTATAAAATATCATTTTTGACCATAAATCAAATGATCCCAAAAAAATGACTTGCAACACCCACTAGCACACCAGATCAAAAAAACTAGCGAATAATTTCGGTTTTATTCGATGGAAAATTTAGCAACCTGCCGGAGCCACACTTTGTGGATCAAACAAACCAGAGCCAAACGTGCCTGCCATTTCAAACGTCATTTGCTTCCTCTATGATAGGCCGTACAAAACCGGGTTCTCGGTAAGTGGATTTTTTACAATTTGTACACATTTATAAACTCTCTTTTTATTCGAAGTGGTTAGACTACCTTTGATAGTTCAATTTAGTTAATCCTATGTGATGTTTATTTATTTATCATAGGAAAAAAGCTGTTTATAGAAGGCTACACATTGCAAACACATTCACATTACGTCACATTCGGCCGTCACAACAGCACGATGTCATTGTTGCGTTTTATCGGTGGTGAAATCATTTCCATTTATCGCCAAAGTTTACTCACAATCGGTTCTGGCCAGACAGCAAAATGTTTTTCAACGACCATTTTACATCGTCGTGCCGCTAAGCCAGAAAACGAAACCACCGAAGAAGCGTTGGCGAGCGAGGAAGGTGACCAACAGAACGCGGTCGACGCATCCAAAGCAGCACCGGTCGATGATCCGAAGGATCGCACACGTGTGATTCCGGTGGAGACGAGCATTCGATATCTGGCGAGCGACGCCTACCGACAAACTTACCAAGGCGATCCAGTTTGGAAGCAATACCGGCGCAACCACAAGGGTTTGTATCCACCAAAACTGACACGTAAAACGTGCATTCGCAAGGGTCGCATTTCGACCGGCAATCCCTGTCCGATCTGTCGTGATGAGTATCTGGTGCTGGAACACAACAACATTGATCTGCTGAAACAGTTCATCTCACCACAGACGGGAGAGGTATTGAGCTACCGGGTGACGGGACTCTGCCAGAAGAAACACACACAGTTGCTGGTCGCTGTTGAACGTGCTATGGACCGTGGGATGCTTACGTTTGATGTACCCTTCCGGGAGTACGATTACAGTGAATACTATCCGGCGGAAGGAAACAACTCGTCGAAGTAGGAAGACCAATGTGCTATTAGCTTTTTAAGTGATTGTAGTGAAAGCTGTTGCTTTAGAACGATATCGTGTAACGTGTGTGTAATGCTAAACGTTCTTTGGATGCTGTAAACTATCCTACGAATTAAATTAAGTTCAACTGACTTACAAATTGTGCGAGTGCGTCCCTTTTAAACAGAGCTATGGCCCTTCTTAGCCTTTCATACACTTACATTGTCGTTGGAGGTGGAATTGCCGGCGTAACCTGTGCCGAAACGTTGGCCATTCTTCGCACTGATCAAACCGACCGCATCCTTCTCCTAACCGAATCTACCCTCGTGAAAGCTGTGACCAACGTAGTTCCACTTGGAAAAATTCTTAACCGCTTCGATGTGGAGGAAAAGAGTGCCGAACAAGTTTCCAGCGCTAGCAACATCGACATACTGTCCGATCAACTTTATCAAATCGAAAGTGACCTTCATCAGGTACGGACCACCGCGGGAAGATGTATTAAGTATCGCTACCTATGTCTATGCACTGGCGCGCGGCCAAACATTATTGACAAGGCGAAAGGGAACGCAAACGTCATCGGTATACGTGACACGGAATCGGTGGAAGAATTCCGTAAACGAATCCAAACAGCTACCCGCCTAGTGGTGGTGGGAAACGGAGGTATAGCATCGGAGCTGGTGTATGAAGTTGGAGGAATGGAGGAAATTCATTGGGTGATAAAGGACCCACACATTAGCTCCACGTTTGTCGATTCCGGTGCGGCCACTTTCTTTCAGGAGCGACTCAAAAAGAAGGACACTGAAGAACGTGACAAAACCGTATACAAGCGAATGCGATACACGGAGAACGACGATGCGGGAGAGAACTCAACCGTCGGTGTAACAAAACGTGGAGCAGCCTTAGGTCCCGATTGGCATCGTGCATTTAACATTAAAAATCCCGGCAGAAACCACCCAACCGATGAGAAAGTGAGCGTTCACTACTCGGTTGAAGTCGAAGACATAAAAGAATGTACCTCCGGGCTTCAAGTACGGCTCACCGATGGCACAACGATCGAGTGTGATTTTGTCGTTTCCGCCACGGGAGTTGTTCCGGCCGTCAGCTGGACCGGTGGCTGTGATCGGCCCTTCAAACTCGGACCCGACGGCGGCTTATTTGTAGGCTGGTCGATGGAAACGTCCGTGACCGACGTCTATGCGGCGGGAGACGTTTGCTACGCCGGATGGAATCATGCACCGCACTGGTTCCAGATGCGGCTGTGGACACAGGCCCGTCAGATGGGTGCGATGGCCGCTCGCAGTATGGCAGCCAAACTTGCCGGGGAGGAGATATATCAGGATTTCTGCTTCGAAATGTTTAACCACGTGACTACGCTGTTCGGTTACCAGGTTGTGCTATTGGGACGCTACAATGGCCAGGGGTTGAACGATAAGTACGAAGTGCTGCTTCGAATGACACCCGGACTTGAGTACATCAAGTTCGTACTGGTAGAGGGACGGCTGCAGGGTGCGTTGCTGGTTGGCGAAACGGGACTGGAAGAAACGTGCGAAAATCTAATATTGAATCAGCTCGATCTTTCACCATACGGGGAGGAACTGCTGGATCCCGATATCGATATCGAGGATTACTTCGATTGAGGTGTGTTGATATGGTGCATTGTAAGATAACGACGTGCACATAAGGTGTTCATGGCAGACTTTGTTTATTACAGAATGATGGGGGTCAATAAATATGGCAGTCAATAAAAAAAAGCTGCGCTTCTTGGTTGTTTGATATCGAAGTATTATTTCATGGTGGTCTTAGAAATAGAACTGTAGAAAGGTTGAGAAATCAATTCAAAACTGACTATCTCTGGCAAATCTGCACCTCCAGTTTTACACAGATTGGCTGTAATATTACACACAACTAATACAAATAGTTTTTCACGTCCTGAAATGCGACGGAAACTATGACGAGATAAATTTAATAAAACATAACATTCTCCTAGAGTTCTGAGTGCCTGTTAAGTGTGCATCTGGCAGGTGTGAAATGCTAGGATGAAATATTTTACAACATAAGTTTAGCCGTTCCGACGAGCCTATGGCGCACAGAGCACCTGTGCTCTTTTCACGGCCTTTTTTTGGTTTTCTTTAAAAGGCAAAACACAAACGAACGATGAAACTGTGCAATTAAAATACACACATACGACGCAACTACGCAAGAGGAGATGACGTGGTCTACTCTAGTCCTAGCATCCAGTTGATGCCCTGTACTATGAACAGTATTAGCGGCTGCCATGCTACAAGCCACCGGATCCAGTCGAGCAGCTGTCCGTACAGCACATGCGGACGTTCCCAACTGAAAGCCAAAAGGAAAACATCAATATCGAGAGAGACAATAATCAAGCCCAACCAACTCCCATACTTACGGATTGCAGAACATTTTCTTTAGATCAACCTTCTCTTTACAGTACGGACATGTCTGTTTCTTCCCCACGATACACCAGCCTCGGATACAGAACTCATGGAACACATGATCACAGCTCAGTTTGTACGTGTTTTCGATCACACCGGACTCGTTCACGTCCGTCAGCAGCTGGTTGCCGCACACGGCACACACGTTTCGCTCCAGGTGCCTCGTCGGGATGCCCTTCGGTGTGTAGTACCCCACGTGACAGGCCATCTTGTCAGCACAAATTTCCGATATATCTCGGCCAAGCACGCCGTAATATAACCCGTAAAACACCAACAGCGAACCAACGTCCATCCACGTGTGGGGTGGTTGGTTAAAGATGAAATTCACACCGAAGAAGGTGAACATCATCACGATATACCCGATGATTCCTAGTCCGTAGCTAAGCTTGTAGATAAAGTAGAACCATTTGTATACCAGCCTCGGCGTGGTACCGGAGATCGGTTTGCGCATCGCCTTCCGCATTACCAGGCTGGTGATGCAGCTAAATATGAGCCAGAAAAAGATAAATCGCCAGTACTGACTGCGCAAGCTGAGTACAAACGGAATAATCCACAAGGCGAGCAGTGTCATTAGCTGAAACGAGAATGGAAAACGAAAAGAAACGCAGCACGTGAGGATTTACGAATATGTGTTGTTGCTTTCTGGTGTCCCCCTCTCGCTTCTACGCTCAAAAAAAAAACAATTGAATTCTAATTGTATTATTTTTGAGACTCATAAGTGATAGCTCCACGTACCGAGTAGGATCTGTAGTGTCGTTTTTTCCATTCCACCAGCACCACCTGGGCAATTATGAGTGTAACCAGTAGTATCACAACCATCTCCATATGCATCGATTCGTGGCCTTTGTGTTTTTCGTACATTTTTATGTGCTCTAGCCTGGTTTGAAATTGAATCCAAAGAAAACATAATAAAACCGTATGGATAAAAGCTGGGCGAATATTGTAAAACAGTTACACTTTAAATATCTCTTGATCAGTTGTCTTTTCGTTAACGTAGGGAAGATAAGTTATTAGTTGAGTCATTCGAGCCATTCAAGTCATCCGATAATAGACGATCGATAAAAGCAGCCCTGGACATTGGTGTGGCGATTCTGAGACTTGCACCAGACGTACGTACACGCATATTTACCTCATTTTTTCCTCCGGCGTCAAGTCATCGAAGGGCTGCAACGATAATCCAATGGATAATTATTACCGCATTAAGCATTAATTCGACTGGCATGCAGCAGTACCTTGTTCGGATCAACCGGCTCGTGCAGATTCATGTTGGCGACCGTATTTTCCGTCGCTTTACGCTACAACTCTGCCCGCCTGATCAGGAACTATTACGGAACCGGTGTTTTAGATAAGCTTACGCACAATTTACTACTTTTGATATCGACTGGCCTGCGATTCCATTACCTGCTTAGATTAGTTATCGTCTTGCGTGGCGGTGAGGTAGATGGAAAAACAGTTGTCCTGTCAATTGTGGTATGAAAAAAATTTGTTTTCATTTTCGGTATCAACACTTCACTGAGGTTCGCGTTCCGGCTATGGTCGTTGACATGACCGCGCTTCACGCTGTATCTAAACAATGCAATATTTCTGGAGAGAAACTGAGAAATTTATATGAAAACTTCACACTTGTACACACAGAGTTTAATTATAACACAGATTAATTAATTAATTAAATTATTTTCCACGCATATGACTAAGCTGCAATACACAAAACCACATCCAAAGATTTCCTTCCGTAGCCATTTTAGATGGCTCGGGTTTTCTACGTATTCTTTTAAGTATTTTATACAGCTGTGGACGATTGAAAACAAAACAACTTTGCATTGCCTTCTTGATGGGGTTGCATAAACTAAAATCTTTGATAGAAAAACTATATGTTTAAGGGTGTGCATGTATGTACTGTACTACTATATATGTATAGTGCATATTTTGCAGATCACACGCACACCGTTATGTAAACTAGAAAAATGGCGGCACTGCCATTATTCAATCTCAGTGGCCTTCAAACTAGGCGGACTTTACTCGCTGAAAAGAAGAAAAGCAGCAGGCACGGACATAGCGAAAACAGGATCGCGTAGATCAACCATCTAAGGAAGATTTTCAACATTTACTTAGCCCATGGTTTACTTTTTTCCAACCCAACGATCAACCCTACGAACGAAAACTGAATTATGCCGACTGAAAGCGAAACATCCAAAAAGCAGTATGTGAAAACTCTGTTTTCGGACAACCTTTGCACCGACGTAAATGGTAACGACTTAGAGGTCCATTCTGGAGAACCATTTGTAAGTACCATCTTCGTCCCGTTGATTTGCAATCTTACTGACCGCGATAACTGCAGTTGAAAACATGTACGAGTGGCTCATTCCTTCGATCACTTTTCCAGAGCTACCTGCAAGCGCTAACAACAAACTCCTTGATGAATAACATAGCGCGCGGACCAAAGTTTTACTGCTACCAGTGTGATTACTTCCTTCACACGCAGCTTAGCATGATCACGCACATGAAGATGCACAGGAAACCATTCTGTCCTATATGTTTCGAAGTGTTTGAGGATGACGAAGGATTGGTATGAAGGGAATGATCCGTTTAAGGCTACAATTTGCATTAATATCAACACTTTTCTCACCAATTTCGTCCATTAGACCGTGCACAGCGAACTTCATCTTCCGATCCTGTATCCTAACTTATCGTTACCATTCGTTGCGATGAACGGGGTCTTAAACGAGGAGGACGTTTTTCTCCAGACTGGAGCACCCCCTAACTCACCCAATCACGAGAGCTCTGTGCCGTCGGCAAAGGAATGTGCGCCGGACAACGATTCACTACATTTTCTGCTTGCGGAAAAGCTACGCAGGCACCAGAACATGTCGAATTTCAGTGTACGTACACCAAACGGTGGTAGCTCGATTCGAGAAAAGGCTTCAAACGGTCGCAATCACAAGGATAAACGAACATCCATCACTGGAGTATCCGGAAAGGTGCACAAACACACGACACCAAGGGCATCGCGTTCAACGAGCACCGCCAGTCCGCGGGCTGAGCCAGTAGATCAATCGGAAAACGTACTGAAACGCATCACTTCGCGCTTCGGACGAGCCATTAGCCTTAAAGTTCCCCAGTTTTAGGATCGTGTTGAGTGCACGATCGCTACTACCTGGCAGGACCATGTACAGCGTTTGTTAGTAGAATATTGCAATTCATCTTACTGGCTAACTTTCTTTATAATGATATTGTTAACATAGAGAGGAGAGTACGTAAAAATTATAAATGTATAAAATGCGCTCCATTAGAAATTGTTTAGAAATCTGCAAACTCTTTCGGATACTGACACTTTGAGGCGACCCGTAATTTCTGCTCGTCGTACACGTCGAACATGGAGGCATCACCTGGACCTGTTACCTTCGGTACGTACGGTGCGGGAAGCTCTCGATTCAACAGCGCGTACCAGTTGATCGATTTGAACCAGGCGTGCTGTTTGATATCATCCGTACCATTACGCAAGTTTCCGTACCGCCGGGACAGATCCGTCTGCAGCAGATTGTGCACCAGACTGCACAGCTCGGTGGAAAAGTTCTTCGGCAGCTTATACTTCGCCTTGCAGATACGCTCAAACAGCGCCATCTGGTCGGCACTGTTGATGTAAAACGGTGAATATCCTGCCACCATTTCGTACAGCAGCACCCCGTACGACCACCAGTCTACACTTTTACCGTACCCCTTTGCCTGGATGATCTCGGGTGCGAGGTATTCTGGGGTACCGCACAGTGTCCATGTTCGATCCTTGATTACCTTTTAAACGAAGGTTAAGCCGATGCGTAAATTGCAGTCTTACATAGATTGAGCGTGCAGCATACCTTACAGAAGCCAAAGTCCGTTACCTTCACGTACCCGCGGTAATCGATGAGAAGATTCTCAGGCTTTAGGTCTCGGTAAATTAGGCTGCAGGCGTGCAGATACTCTAGCGCCAGTGCGACCTGCGCACCATAAAAGGTGGCCTGCGATTCAGAAAATCTTCTTGAGCGTCTGAGCAGCGTAAACATCTCACCACCATTCACGAACGGCATTACGAGATAAATGTAGGAATTGTCCTTGTAGCACGAGTGCAGATGAACAACAAACGGAAAACGGATGCTCTGCAAAATTCGCTTCTCGTTGCTTGTGTGCTGCAGTTGCTTCTGGTAGATGATGCGTTCCTTTGAAAGTATTTTCATCGCAAAATATTCACCGGACGGATGTCGTTTTATAAGTTTCTTGATAATAAAAACAACACATTTGTACGAGACGTCCTGATTGTTGTTGCTTAAACCCACCGCCACTACTTACCACGGTGCCAAATGCACCCGAGCCGAGTGTGCGAAGGAAGTCATATTCACTAGGCGAGCAAATAGATGCTGCTTTCGGATCTTGGTAGCGCTTTTCAAAATCCACTTTCAGTCGACCCAACGTGTGCCGGTAGTCGCTGCTGGGAGAAAATTTCTGTTGGCTATCTTGCTTCATTTTGTCGTTAGAAAATGTTGCTGTACCTACTTCGTGGGTTACTGTGATGAGTTGGAATGTACACAAAGTTAGCGATGAATAACAAACTTCCAGTGCAAGCTGCTCCCTCCACTTAATCATAAATATACTAAAATAACGAAGAATTTAAGTATTCTCTCGTTTCTCAATTCTTGAAATAAAAAACAATCTCACGTCTCACAACTTTTCACTCACTGCCTCATTCACATCACTGACAACTGTCAAACTCGGGTTTGTTTACCAACAAAAAACGATGCTCCGGCAATAATCAACAACCCGTGCGTGTCACGCTCGAGTAATTTTTTCGCGGCAAGTTCGCTCCGGTTTCTTCTCGTGTTATCGTTTCGCGCCGCAACGGGGCTTCGATGAATCTTCGGTTGGGTGCGCACATGTGGTGTGTGGGGTTGCTAGTGATCCTGCACGCCTGTTATTTGGTTTCCTGTGCGAGTGCCGATCGTACAGTGGATGCAAAAAACAGCCGCGTCTGGGGACCGGGAGTCGAGATACCGGACCGAGCAACCCTACCGGCGCGTTATTTCTTCATCGAACCAAGAGATGGGGAAAATTTAAAGTTCGTTACGCTTTTTAGCTCAAATTTGTTCTTATAATACTAAATGCATATTCCCATTGTTTCTGGCAGGATAAATGAATCGCAAAAATACGACGTGCACATCATTGGGCAGTCAAGATTTGGATCGTGTCGCTATCGGTTGAATCAGGTAGATCGCCACGATGGGTCCAGCATCATACGCTACAGATTGGCTGAATCGTGCAGTGACGTAACGATCCACGTTCGCCACAATGGTGTCCACCTGAATGGGTCTCCTTTCGCCATTGCCGGTACGCTTTACTCCGAACAGTGCTACTGTCCGCAGGGTTCCGTTGAGGAATGGCTCGAAACGGTCGGTTGTCCCGCAGGTGACCCACAGATCGATATGGATTTGATTCCCTTTCGGGCGATAAATTTCTCCAGTCTTCGCACCCGGATGATCGCGCAATACGACAAACCGGGCAGTATATCGCACTGCAATTACGTCATTCTACGGAACCAAGTGCATCGACGTTGCTACGGACAACACACCGGTTTCAGTAAGTTCATGGACACGATCCTCCTCTCGTTGGCGCGCAAGTTTACCCTACCCGATATGGAAATGTTTGTGAATCTCGGTGATTGGCCGCTGGTAAAGAAGGGCGGCCCGAGTCGTACCACCGGCCCATACCCGATCTTTTCATGGTGCGGCAGTGACGATACGTTCGATATTGTGATGCCGACCTATGACATTACTGAATCGACGCTAGAGAACATGGGCCGCGTGATGCTCGACATGCTGTCCATCCAGCGCAAGGGGTTGCCATGGGGCGATAAACACCCCAAAGCGTTTTGGCGTGGCCGTGACGCAAGACGCGAACGGTTGGAATTGGTGGCGCTGGCACGACGTTATCCCGAGCTGTTGAACGCTTCGCTCACCAACTTTTTCTTCTTTCGCGACGAGGAGAGCGAGTTTGGACCGCGCGTGGCACACATCTCCATGCACGATTTCTTCGACTATCGCTACCAGGTGAACGTAGACGGGACGGTGGCAGCGTACCGGTTGCCGTATCTGCTGGCAGGCAGCTCCGTTGTAATGAAGCAAGATTCGTTCTACTACGAACACTTCTACCGGAAGCTGGTACCGATGCGCCACTACATCCCCTTCGAGGCAGACCTGTCCAACTTGGTGCAGCAGATCGAGTGGGCCCGGGAGAACGATGAAAAGGCACGTGAAATTCGGGACAATGCGAATGCGTTCATAAATGCAAATTTGCTTCCGCTCGACATTTACTGCTACCATGCGTTGCTGTTTAAGGTGAGAATGAGAGAAAGAAACAAAGCGAGCTTGATTACTCTATTTCAACAAAAAGAATGCAATTGTATTGATGCAACGGTATTCTTTTTTTCGCAGGAATACGCCAAATACATCGTCAGCCCGATACAGGTGCAACCTGGCATGGAAAAGATTGAGCAACCGGAGGAATCCTTCCACTGTCCCTGCGAGCGGACGACGCTTCCAAGGGATGAACTTTAAGCTCTCGCGTTACTAGATACCCCTGAAGAGGGGGGTGAACAGCATCTACTGCAGTTACCTCGCGCACGACATTTCTCTGTGTTCTCGTCGCGAAAAAACAAAAGACCGCAATCATTCTTTAACCATCAAGCTGTGATCGTTACGTTATCATTTCCTGGTAGGATATTATTTCTCTGTCCCTCGTATTTGGATTGATTCTCAGTAGCACATGGGATAAGTAGTGTAGCGATAGATCATAGAACAAAGCGAAAGAAAAATAAACAGTTCTTCAACTGTACCCTTTATCTAACGTCGAACTATCGCTAGCAGAACTGAGTCCGCTTGTCTGGTGGTTTGGAAAGTATTAGTAGATGAATATTTAGATTTACGCCGTTCGTTGACGCGATACCCCGAAACTAACTATTGGTTGAAGCATGAACCGTAAAAGTTTGGAACACTGTGGTGTGGCAAATATCGAATATCTGATCTGTACTATGTTTTTTTTTATTTACTGTTTCTTCAATAAAGTTCAAACCAAATCCATTTCAGGCAGGAATTTTGTTAGTCTTGTCCTAAGGGGGCATTATGTATCCATTGTTGGGCCATGACGGTTCATATACGGGATTAATATGAGTATTTTGATGGGATGTATTACGCTTTAAAGATATTTAGTTCGAAGTTTAGTACATAACTACATGCTAATACAAAATCATGCACACTGCTATAGAACTATTCTGATGTATTAGGGTTATAATTGTTCCAAATTTGTTTTCACCATTTAGATACCATATATTGCAAATCCTTAAAACGACGATAATTTCTTTCGCAAACTAAATTAACAAGCGGAATCACCAGCCGTTCTTGTTAAATACATATCAGTAATGTAATGCTTTTTATTGCAGCTAGAAGAAAAAACCGACAAAAACGAATCTTGATACTTCATCATCAGATTCTGCCATAAAACCACTCACAAACGTTTTCAATGGGCTTTGGATTTTTGTGTGTAAATGGTAAAACAAAGTCACAAACATAATACATCCCTAATCGTAAGCACTCTTCGCACAATAAGTTAATACTCGTCAGCTTAACCCGTGGAAGGTGATTAAGGCAAGAGTTGAGTGTAAACAATCTACAGTTAATTTCTAAATAGAACCTGCACTAGACTAGGAACTAAAACTAATCCAAAAGAAATCGTACCGCTTTTGGAGTTCGTCCAAAATCCTCTTCCATGGCATTGGCCGTGGCTTCCTTGATGTTGTGCTCTGTTAGCACCGACCGGATGCTTTGCAGCGAGCGTTCAATATCGCCAATCGATTCGAGACACCGCGCTGCTAGTCTTTCTTCTCGATCGGATCGTTTCTCCTTACCGGATGGTGAAGTTGCTTGCTGGTCGGTGTTGCTGTCAACGTCGGAGTGATCCTGTTGCTTCTCGCACAATTTCCGTAGCTTTAGTGTTGCTACGTGTAGGTCCTTGAGATAGTTTGCCGCCTTTTGATTGAACCGATGATGAACGGTTGCTTTCGATGCACTTGCTGAGAGTTGCTGGTAGTTGCTGGGTACATTTTCATCGTTTGGTTCGTCCGTGTCGGTGAATAGAGCTTTCCGTGCGCTACCAGGATTGTCTCTGTTATTATCCGTACCGTTGCTCATGGACGTTGATTTGGTGAAAATGGATTTAAGAAGTGTCTGTGATTTGCGCAAGCTTCCGCCAATGATGCTCCCACTGTTGGTGCTGCTCGGAGAACTGGAGCCGAAAACAAGACTCTGCCTTCCACGGATCGCATCCTTTACCGAGCTTAAATTGAGTGAAATGCGACTCGAATTTTGGGAGTCTTGTAGCAGTGATTCATTAGCTGACTGATCGCTCGATTCGTTCCACTCGAGATCGAAATGTTCAAACATGTTGTCAACAGTTAGATCGTCCTTTTCGCGTACCACTCCCAGCCAGTACTCTAACCGTGCCGGAACCCATTCCGCAACGCGACCATTCGCTCGATCGACAATGTTAACCATCGCACGGAAGATACCTTCATCCTGCCATACCTGCGTCTGCTTGAACTCGTAGTCCAAACCGACCGTTCGGCATCGTTGACTAGCTTCCTTTACCATCATTTGTATCTGCGCCAGGCTCTCTTCGCTCGTGTGCTCCATAATGCGTCGAATCTCGTCCGCTAAATTTGAGTCCGGGACGGTGGGAGCACAATCGAACGAATCTCGACCCCCGGACGGGCGCAATTTCGTCCCATCCGGTTTGTCTCGTTTGCCCGCAGACTTTTGCAATGCTTCCTGTTCCGTTTCGAGCAATTCCTTGCGGCATTTGTATTTGAACTTCTCTAGCTCGAGCGAAGCCAACCGCTCCTCATACTCTTGCTCGTGGGCCATTCGTTCGGCCTCGATACGGGCGATGGCGGCCTGTTTTTCGGCGTCCAACTCACGCCGGAGACGGTTTTCTTGCTCGCTAAGAATTTCCTGATGAGCCAGCTGGAAATCCACCATCTGACAAAGGGAGAACGATGTATTAGAGTATAAATTTTTACCAAATTATCACCACAAACTTACGATTTGAGTCGATTTGTTCGGGCACAGTGGGTTCGAGATGCGAAAATAGTGCGAACCGCCGATCACCAGCCGATCGCCGTGGAATAACTGACGGCGATTCAGAATAAGCTCTCCGTTAACGAAAGTTTCGTATTCGGTGTTGGTTTCCGGGAGCAGATATAGCTTTCCATTTTTATTTTCTATCGAACTGTAACAAGATAAGAGACCGTTATTAATCGATATTTTCTTCATCAAAATACAACATTTTCCTAGCATTGTACCAATGGTTCGGCGACACGAGAGGTCCTTCGAGCACAATATCAGGCGACGAGAGCGACGATGGACGACCGATTCGTACCGTGCCGGGTGGAATGATGTACAACAGCGTTCCGGATAGCATCGGATCCGTGGCCAAATTCACCAGACACGGTTCCTTCTGCTCGGCGGACAACTCCAGCGCCAGTCCCTTACGCCTCAGCAGCTTCATTTCCGTTCGCCGTACATCCTCCGCTTCCTGCAGTCGTTCGCGCCACGATCGCTGCGCTTTGGCAAGCTCTTGCTCCGTTTCGGCCAGTTGCTGGCGCAGTGCCTCAACCTCACCATCATCGACCGACGTTTCGATGATGATTTTCCGAGGCGCATGATGTTGGTGGTTTGCTTCCGAGAGTCGCTTTTGCCGCTCGTAGTCCTGCCGCAGGACCTGCAAGCGTTCCACTTCCGCTCGCAGCTCGCGGATGATGCGATCGTGCGGATCTTCGTTCACTTTCACGCGATTCACGATACTACGGGCCTGGCAGGCGTAGCGAAGGGTGGCAAGCGTTTCGTCCAGGTGAATACTGGCTGGCGAGATAGTCGCTAACATTACCGTGCGAGAATTGCCACCCAGATTTTCCTGCACGGGGAGAAAAAGAAGCGGTTTAAATTAGCATCGCAGATGAATCAAATCGTTATGCAGACTTATAATTCTGATCTCCGTTTTTTGAAGGGTTTAATAATGGAATAAACCACTTAAAATCATATAAGAAGACACGATGCGATGGTTTCAGCGATACATTTGCTACGTTCAAAACAAAATCACTAACAAGCGGAAACGTATTAAATAATCGAACCGTGTCGAATGAATTTTGATACACGTACAATACAAAACAATTAAAATTGCAAAAAAAAAACCTTCCAAATTTTGTGGCGCGTGCCTCAAGGGTAAAAGAAACCTCGATTATATTCGACCGGCGCGGGCTAAAGAACTTTGGCCAAAACAAATCAAGATTACTGTTGCATTGGTGATTGCTAAAATGAAGCATTTTGCAAAACGATCCTAGCAGAGACTGTAGCTCGGAGGTAAGGACCGGAAACATCACCGGTGATAACAAAGCTCGGATCAGTAACACGATAGGCATGGCCAAGGTCGTAATCTGATCACTAACCGCAAACAACGTCAGCAACCATTGACAACAATGGCATAAGCGTGCTGGAATATTCTAAGTTTAGAGCAAATAGCACAAAGTATACGAAGTTGTCCATCGTAAAAATAGAACGTTGCGTTGTAATTTTTATACAAATTTACAGTGTTTATTACAAAAAAATGTAAGCGTAAAAATATACAAAGAAGAACTGCTCTTCACTCAAATAGAGTGCAACTGGCCTCGTTCAACGTTTCCCCGTGTCACGTGCTGCTCTTTTAAACGAGAATACTGACACCTCGAAGAATTGCTAAATAAATATTTTAACAGTTTGCCACGGAACGTTTTCAATTCTCACAAGCCTCCGGAGCTGATTATATCGGGTTCTGTACTTTCCCGAGTAATTTAACGGCGAGCGCACGGGGGAGCTGCGATGGCAACATCGCTCACAGGCTCAACAAGTGTTTAAGTATGATAAGAAAAGAAGTCACCCGTCGCTTGTCTCTAATCAATGCGAGGTAAAGGGGGGAACGCGACGCGTTATCACGAAGGAAATATGAATCTATTTACCCAGCGATTGCAATAAACTTCATGTGCAGCAGAGGGTAAAGGTTGGGGCTGTAAACAAGCCACGATCTACAATCTACAACGGTTTCTAGGACCATTTGCACTTTGGGCAGTGTCAACCTGCCGGCACACTCTGTTATCTTGGACGACAAAAAAGTGCACTAGAAACCATTATCAGTCGGTCGTTAGTTTCAGAAACTATTAGCTAAAGTATGTACAGAGAGTGGAGAGGGTGGTAAGTAAATACAATGAGAAACACTTGAAGCGAATAGGTTCCGAGACAACTTTGAAATTGCATCATAAAAATGGATAGCAAAGGTGTAAACGATAAAAATACTATTTATAACTACGTTCGCAGCAGGCAAAATGACTAAGATCGTTGCATAATTAAATAATAAAAAAAGAAAAGAATGCAAAGAAATATTGCAAAACAGCATCTTGCTTAATTGCACCGTCGCAGAACAAAAACAATCATTTGCTCAATGCGACAAAGAAACTGTTTGCCGATACAGTCACAATTAAGTTATTTCCTGCGCATTTGTATGGTTTTTTTTTCTGTGTGTTTTGATTGATAAAGTACTGCGTCGTTTTTAACACTCTTCTACGACTGTGTAAGCTTCTACAGAAAATTAGTCATACGGTGTAGAGAAACCAGTCAACATGATAAGCGAGTCAACATCCTCAGGTGCAGAAGAAATCCTTGGACCCATGCAGTCACCTCTCGGATGGGCGAGGGAAGAACCAATGTTACGACGTTATTTCCTGCGTTGTTACCTTAATGTTTAGCGGAGGTACTTTCCACACCGGGTGTGTTGTTATCAGGCGAAAACTATTTCGGAACAAATGTCCCCCGTGCGGGTAATCTCTTCCTGGTTCTGTGTTTACGAAGGTTTCGACGCACGGACCGCTTAAAACAGGAACAAGCGTGTTTTGTTTCGTTGACTCTTATCAGGCGTTGAAGGATAAACGAATTTGTTTTCCCGAAAATTTAACTTGACCGTGAGCAACGCCACTCCACAACCTGTTGCGTGATAGTCCCATCCATATCTCTCATTAGCCCCGTTTACATGCTCGTGAGTTTATTGGAGTAATTAAAAACGATTATAGCATATTGATTAGTCGCAATGGGCGACTGAAAATAAAAGAAAAAAAAAAACAGCGATGACCTAACCTGGATCCGTTTTCGAATGCACTCGAAGCCGGCCAATCGATACGCTTAAGATAAGCCCTCCCATCTGGAGTTGCTGAGTGCTGCGGTCTTCTTCCATGCTAAACGATGCGGAACGAACGAAACGTGATCAATTTTCAATCAACAATCATCGATACTTCCCAATCGCATAGCACCCCAATGTCACTTGATGTTGTTAGGCCCGTGTGGGTATGAGCTGCACAGTCCAAGAAATCGGTGTTAAGTACAGTTAGTGTATTATTTCAATGACTTGGTACGCGCTAAGAGCAGAAGGTGCAATCCCATTTAACGAGCATAGTTAGTACTGGCTAACAAAACAAAACCGTCACGGGATACTTGAACCTGGCTTATCACAGGGAGCCACCAGGGGTGTGGCATTTCTTGTCTGGCAATACCAGAAGATTAAAAGATAAAATGTAGCTCTTATTAGAGAGCCATAGTATCTCTTTGTTTGTTATCACCACAGCTCGTTCGACATTCAATAGACGATCTACTCTCTGTCCTGATCGTGCGGGCATCATACAGAAATTAAAGTAAGTACCGAAAATCCTAGCGCTTGAGTAGGCGGATGAAGTAAGAGTTAGTAGCTGATTCGATTGAATCACATCATAACCATAGATTACCTAAGATACTTTTCCGACTGCACATCGACAACATCGACGGTCGCTTTTAAAGCGTCAATAAACCAAAAACAATAACACAAACACACTGCGCATCAGATAATCGAAGGTGTGAAGGGCGTCAAACGGAGGACACGTCGTTGGACATTCCCTCCGCAGGGGGTGGTGTGTTGTGCGAGCCGTGTTACTTTGTCGTGGTGGTTCGGTAGGCAAAGGAACAGTAAATAACCGGAGATAAATGTAATCACTACACGTCCCGCCATCCGGGACACATAGGGGTTGAAGAAAGATTAGAATAAATCAAACACAGACCACCCTACCCCGCAATGTTATCAACAGCCAGCCGGACGATAAGCAATCGGGTGCTCCTACCCTACCGTGTATTCGACACAAGAGATGCAAGTGTGGTTTTTGCAAAAAAAAAAAAACTATGAATCATTTCTATATTTTACTATCAAATAACCGGCAAAAGACAAACATCGCTTCAAATTCAAAAGCATGCAAAGTCGAGTTTCAATTTAAGACGTGCCTATCGAAGCCCACCCACGATGCTATTTTTAAACGATTTATGCTTTCCTTTTCTGCAGTATGCACTCTCGCACTGAAATACCTTTCGCAGATGCACGTTTCATGCGCCGTCGGTTGCCATAGCAGTTTGAGAGGGGAAGTGATCGTTCTAGGACAAATCTTCTCACTCTTTATTGCATGTAGGGGAAGTTGAAGTAAAGCTCTTTTAATATTTTGTTTTTTGCTAGAATGGTGAAAAAATATCAACATGTTGTCTTTTTACACTCTGACAGTTGCATTTTTCCAAGATTAGAGCACATGTTTTGGCTGATGATATTTATTTTAAATTAATTTGCAATTCAAATTTTCGTTTCATTTCAATTTCTGGTGCAGCATATTGCCCCGCTGCTCCCTAAACACTGCTGTGCTAAACTCGACAGCGAACAGGTTTCACCGGTGGATAATGTTTACCTTTACTACTCTCACTATCTTATGCTCCTGGCAGACATTCCGAGTAGCATAGCATGGAAAACATGTATTCGCGACATCGCAGCTACTCTTTCCCTCTCGTTCTCACTTTTAACGGCAATCGCGTATTGTTGAATGGTGTTATTGCGCGAGAGATGAGCATCGGCGATGGAGGAGGAGGAGGAGGAGAGGCATAGAAGAGATGGCGTGCGTAGAAATGTGTAACCGACGCGTTTTGTGCGTGTGTGAGTGTGTATATTCTTCGCGCACGCACACATACAGCAGCACTTGACGCGCTATCCACCTACCAACACACCGCAACGGACGCGTGCGCGCGAGATTGAAAGACGCGCGTCTACGTGTGCCGCACCACGTTCCCATCGGTTTCCCAGTCCCTTCGCACGCCCGAGATAACGCCCGACCGGACCGCCGTCTGGTTGGCTCACATCACACAACCAACGGAGGCAAGAAGTTTGATTGTATGCGCAGGCAGGCAGCGGGCCCGCTTCGATGGTCGGTGAAGTAACGCAAAACGAACCGAGAGGGATGAAGCGATGGTGCCGGTGGTGGCGGTGGGTAGAGTGTGTTTTTATACATCCGTGGCCACGCTCGCCGCTCACGGTGCAGTTCATTTCAAGCAGTCGAATGTAACGGCAGTAGTCGCCAGCATTAACCATAGACCCCACACGGATGCAATATTGCGTCGTTTCCAAGTCAGACGAATCCAGCAAAATCTATGTGCGTGGCAAATCGGTTCACGGTTTGAAACAAAAACGAATCACAGAAAGTGTCATGCTTTGGAGGTTTCGGTGAAAGTTTGTGTGTTTGGGCATAATTTATTTGTTTACCAACAAATCGAACCCCGGAGTGTACGTGTGTTTGTGGTGGGCTCCGTTGTGTTTCAAGCGAAAGTGTGCTGGAAAGTGAATGAGTTGGTGATCGAGTAAATCATATCCAAAAAACTACGAAAATCTCCTTCACCCGTGAGTTTCTACAAAAGAAGCCATTTAATGGACAGCGCGGTGAAGCATCATTAAGCTGAACAAAAGACCCTGAAGCACTACAAAGAATATTAAAAGACACGCAGCGTGGAGTGGTTAACCGCGTTAGAAGAAACCGTACAAAATAACCTTCGTCCGGTTGGAAGGATCAAACCGTTGCGGTGAAGCATATTTGAGGAACAAACTTATCCTTGACAACCAGGCAGCAAAGTCACCGATCGTCACCATGGATATCTACTACATGAGCGACAGCATCCAGTATTCGTCGTTCCGTGGACCAGTCTACCGGGACTACGAGAAGTTCCCGTACGGTACGCTCGAAAATCCGCTGAACAATCCCGTCTCGAAGTCGAAACAGCAGCAGCAACAGCGGCGACAACATTCGAGCTCGAGCAGCAGCAACAGCATCAGCTCTCAAGGTAAACAACGACGCACAGCTTACTTAGCTCAGATACACTGCGTCAGTGTGAACGTTTACAATCGTTCGCTGAATTGCTGTCAGTGCATGGGCATAAGCAGAGCACGTTTATTTTCCGGGCTTTCCGGTAGTGAATTCCATCACACACAATTGTTGAATCACCATCTCAATTCTTGTGGAGGGATCGTGAAGTTTATAAAAAAAGCTAAACAAACACAACAAAAATCATTACTCTGAAGGATCCAAAGACAAAACATTCTTTGGTTAGTCCGTCCGTATATCGCGGAATAACAACCAGTTGCGACGATGTGTTTGACGTGTTTATTTTTCTGCTGTTTACCGGTCGTGCGGCGGTCTGCTATTGCGTTTACGCGATACAAACTCTAGGTGCTGCAAACCCCGGTGTTGTTGTTTTCGGTCTCGAGCTAACATATTTACGCATTGAATGCACTCCCACCCCGTGTGTATCACAACACACAACACACGACACCTGGCACGCCCCTTGGATGTTGTTCGATGCTCAAACTGCTTGCGCACGTACATTGCAGAAATCCATTCACTGTTTGGGCAAGCTTCTTCCAGCTTTTTTGGTGTTGTTTTTTTGCAGCCCCACGTGAACCTCATTAGTTGCAAGAACGAACCAATTACAAATTTAGCATTTCCGTTCTGTTAACCTTCTTCTCGGGTAACCGCGGGTTGATTTCTGCCCATATAAACACGTTCCAGTAGGGGGTTCGGAAACAGGCCGCCGCCACCGAAACGTGTGTGCGAAATAAAAACAGAAGGCCAATGATCGGACCGAACCATGGTGGGGAGTTGCGTTTTGAAACGGGGAATTGGTGTGCCTTAAAAAAATAATAATAAAAATGCACGCGTACCATGCCAAATGCCAAAACGATGATCTTGACCAGCTAGCTGGTTGAAAAAGTCGATCCCTCATACGAAACACATCTCCTCCAGAACGGGAAAAAACCATTCACGACCATTTACTTTTCGTACACATACCAACAAACGAATGACGAGAGCAGCAGCGCAGCACGAGATACCAAAAACGAGACGCAAACAGTCGTGGCCCTGTAGCCACGCAACACGTTTTCAAGGAGATTATTATTGTTACGATATCTTTTTTTTTAATCGAAACCGAGGAGACAGGCAGGCCGAACCGTGTGTTTACGTTACACATTTGAAAAAATTCCAATCGTCCTCCCCCATAAAAAAAAAACATGGCTACTAGAGTACACCGCTCTAGTCAATGTCGGTGGTGACCCAAAGCGGTAGCCGTCTAAATTTAGACCAACCGAGACCGAGTGTGTCCGAGTGTGATGAATAAGCTACTCGTAAAGTCTTCGTAAACGTCATCATACGAACCCCAAGTACTATAAAGGGGCAAGTACGGCTGATGACTGCGCTCGGATGCACTACAAATTCGTAGACACTGGCGATAAAGACAAATTTTCTAAAAATACCCTGCACACATTTAGTAGTACGCCACCGTAATCGCCATGGCGCCAATGAATGTCTGTATCTTTGTGGAGCAAAAAAAAGGCACCGAATCCACAGCGTGTCGCAAACGTGGGCATGCAATTTGAGACGCTGTGCACAGCGCAACAAAGATGGTGTTAACCCCCCTGTGGCTACGGGTTTGTCCTCTATGGCAAATAGAGAAGGGCTCGTCGTGGTCAGTGGCCGCAATAGCAGCTCATCAAAGCGCAACGAAACTAGCTGAGAGCCTCTCAGGCGCAACGATTTCAACAAGACGTTGCGTTCTCGTCGATAGCCGGCACATTCCAATTCCGGGAGACCGGTTTGTGGGTTTAAAAATAGTAAACAGCAAACTAGATTCCAGCTTGAGGGGGGGTTGGTCTCTTCAAAACCTTCACTGGCAGTACTCTCTTCCGCGGGAACGTTGTGATTTGCTCGGAAGAGAAGCTGTCCTATTCAAACTCGAGTACGAACATCCATATTGAGTAGGCCGAGAATGCAAACAACACTCTCTGTACGCCGCGCCGGATCAGAGTAGCCTACGGTTAACTTCGCACTGTAGAACAGGGGATTGACATCATCATCGGCCTGAATGTCATCCCGTTCTTCCGGCACACGACGACGACGACAACGAGAGAGAAATGTGATACTTTAATCCGATCCGCCAGTGTCGTGGGATTTACCATTGTCTGGAGCAGTTATGTTACTCGGATTGAAACTGATAAACGTCAGCGTACGTGCAAACACACACACATACAAGCATCTCTTAGTTGACGTTAGCATCGAGTGAATTACAGCATCGTAAATAATCACACGGCTCGTTGAACGCCGGCAACGTCCATTCGGGACGGGAAGTTGTTCATTCTCAAATGCAAATGTGAGTAAGGGGCAAAAGACAGATTTGAATCGACGAGCCCCGATGGACCCACAGGGGCAACGGTTGCCCTTGATCGAGAAGACCGAGCAGAAACAGAAAGCTTAATGAACGAACTGCAACATGCATGCAGTGTGGAGAGGAGAAGGCTTGGTTCTTTGTGATAGGATGGGCTTGAGAATTGAAAGTGACTGGTGGCTAAAGTGTACCTAGCAGTCTCCCGGTAGCGCCGACTGCTGTCAAACGGTAGCAATTGAGGTAATTGTCTGCCAGAGAAGCTGCATAAGAATTAGCTAAAACATTGCTTCCGGCGTGTTTAGAAAGGGAGTTAAACTGATCACTGCGCGCCAAGGTTGTGTGTTATGTCAGCAAAAACACACGCGACCATACGTCTGGTGTTGGAAAGGAAAGAGCGTCGTGAGAAGATCATGAGCTCCCTTCTCCGGGAGTTAATTTACACCAGCCCTCCTCATTCGAAAGTCTACCTGAAGCTAATCATGCACGCTACAGCATGAAATTAACACTTCCCTGGCAAAAGTGCACTCGCAACGGAACTCTAATCCGGGCCAGGCAAATGTATTTGCATTTGCGGTTAGATCGTTCGTTTAAAAGCGTTTAAGAAAAAACAACTTAACACGAAGCTAAAAGGAAGCAAATCGTCAGAATCTTTTTCTGGAAGCTGTTGCTCTTCCATGCGGAAATGAATCATTGCCAATTGTGGACGCCCTTTCCACGATATGTCCCCTTGCCCCATCCGGGCGTAATGCAATTAAGCGGTGAATGAGACGTCTCACAGCTCACCAGACAATACACAACCAGACTGCCTGGACAGCTGATGGAGGAAGGTTAGCAGGGTTAAATCAAATCGTATAACCCAGAACCTGTAGATGGAGAAGATTCCCGATGCACGCGATGCAACTTGCAGACAGGTCTTGTCAGCGTTTCTCCTCCTCCACACGACGTGGTTGATGGCGACACCCTGTAGAGGGCAGAGTTTGACCTACTTTTAAAAATGCGTGAGAGTGGGAGAAAGAAAACGATGCGTACTCTCCCTTTTTGCCATACCAACTCACACACATGCGCCTTAGGGTACCAAAGAAGGGCAACGAATGTTTCACACGCTGGTTGGTGTAGATATTCACTAATTAAAGGAACGTGTTTTATAACAATAATAGATGCAATAGAACAGAGGAGGTCAATGACCGCAGCCGCAGTGGTAATGTATAAGATAGTTTGGTGAAGACCTTAGAAAAAGTTATTCCTCGCTGGATATTAGACAAACATGTTCATGCTTACGCAATCCTCGAGGTACTTTCTCGGTAGAAGTGTAACTGCTGAGAGGACGAACACCATTGGCCTCACCTCGTGCTAACAGGTGGCAAAGCGAGGTGAAAAAAATACATTCGAGACATTCGAAAATTAAAACCATCACGTGCACGCGATCACGTAGACAGCGTAGCCATGGTCGTTTTTTTTTTCTTCGAGGCGAGTTTTTATGCCGTTGTTATGATATCAAAATATCTCATCGACAACTTCAGGCGACCGACGGGTGTAAACAGGCCGTCGAAGGAAAGGGCATCGCGGTCATAGTACGGCTCTAGTGCTCTCTCAATGCGTCGACCGGTTCCAGCAGCTAGCAGCATCATAAGCGATAACCTCTTCCGATTTTGATTGCTTCAATCGGTTTTGTTTGCGCCGCGTCCGATTGCAATTTCTCTACCGTTCGCACCCCGAGCACATTGCGAACCGATAAGGCACTATCAGTGAGGCACGAACCACATGGGGATCGCCAAAGTCGACGCCCATCCATCGGTCCAAGTTCATTGCTGGTTAGCGTGGTGTGTCTGCAAGAGATTGTGCGCCGGAATTAATTTTGAATTGTTATCAGTAAATGGACCATCCGTCACGCTATTTACTTTTTCTTTTTTGTAAGCTTTCGTTTGCGATTGATTGGATTCGGTAATACTGCACCGCTCAATACTGCAGGTTGACATGTGTTGTCCAACTGAAATCTGATTCATCTGTTGGGACACACTTTTATATACATGAACCAAACCAACTGATAAGCATCCGCAATCTCTCCAATTAGAATAAAATCGCTACGGTACCTGGAAACAGCTTGTATCAACCATCGAACAATAAGCCAGCGTCGTGTGTCCTAGATTCGCCAAAATTTCTAATCTCCAAAACAAACGCACATTGGGCGGCATTTAGCGTACGGGTAATAAAGATAAGGGAGGGATG
>JXWZ01000088.1:0-14287 GCA_000956215.1 Anopheles farauti No. 4
ATAAACACCACGCGCGACGAAATCGCGCGCGATGGAGCAGTGACACCACCCTAAACATAAAGAATCGTTGTCAGTGACATGTTTAAGTCTCATATGAAGTAATACGCTTAAGTAAATGTTTATTTCTCATGCAGTGGTCTTTTCAAGAGAGCTTTTTGTCTTTTGGCTTGGCTTTTCTCAAATATTATGTTCTTCACTGCTGCATACGGTATAATCTCTGCATTTGCCTCTATTCGAGACGGTCCAATTCGCATCAATGTCCAAAAAAGGATGAAACGATCTTAAGCAGCGGTGCGTGTGCACGCGCGCGCATGTGATGTAGTAGATTTTGTTGGTGGCGTAAAACCGACATTGATCCCAACAGACTTGTATGTCCAGCAAGGGAAGGCATGTCGTTTGCTTCTCCATTTCAAAACCTCCAAGTCACTGATATCGGAACGTAAACATCCGAATGTAGGCCACGTGGTGCGGATCAGCACACTGGCCCTGTGCTGATCCGCACCACGTGGCCTACATTCGGATGTTTACATCGCGAATCTTAGCCCTCACGCCAGCTCCTGGAGCCTTTCGACCTTGCCTGACCATATGGAAACAAGCGCCGCTGGTGGTGTAGTTAAAGCGCACACAATCAGCGTTGGTTTTTTTTCGTTCCGTTACGTAAAAGGAAACTTGTCGACCACCATCTAAAAAACAAATTACACACACGATTACGTACATACGCATGACCAATTGGCCCGATCCACAAATCATCATCATCATCGTCATCACGATCGAAAGAAGATCAACATTAATCCAACTGGGCAATGGATTGCAACACCGGGGTCATTCGTCACTCGAAAGTGGCTTTATTTAGAAGCCTTCAACCGTTTCGGATGTTCACCTCTCGTTAACCCGTGTCAGCCCGGCGAGCGACAAGTGTCTTCGGGTGCCGGCCTGGATCATGATGTGTGTATGTGCCCTTTAACGATTTGTTCGTACCTTTCGCGCGTAGCTCAATCAAGCCCGAGCGAACCGGGCCGTTTCAATGCTGTGGTGATTCAATTCACTTAAAATCGACCGCGAGATCGACCATCGGTCGAAATTAATCAACTCTCGGTGGCCGTCGTACCGGGCGGTGTGTGAATATAATGTGTCGTCGGTTTTGGCCACCATCGTGACGTTCGTTGCATCACACATTGGCACAGCTGGCTGCACGGTTGCACTTGTTTTTGAGCGGAATTGATTTATTTTTTTCGGTCACACGATGATGACGCGGTTGTAGTAATTTTTCGATTTAATTACTGCTCGTGCGTATGTTATAATAGTAGGCAATGCTTTAAGAGTCAATTAAGATTTTATCTGATAACACAGTTTTGTTGAAGAACTCTAAATTGCGTTTAAATCTGAACTTCTGGACTTCTAATTTTCAAGTAATATTTTATTGAAAATCATTTATCTCTTTTAGTTAGTATATTACAGCAAATATTATGGCCAAATTATTTAATAGCAATTAGCTGCTTCTATACAATGTTATCTTCTTCCTGCACTAGTTCACTTCTCATGAACCGTGATTGAAAGCAAATAAAATGAAGGTACAGCTCCACCGAAGACAAGTAGTCGCCCGAACGGGTTTTCGAGGTTATGAATATCAACGTCCCACGTGCGAAATGACTTCCCTCCGCTACCTTTCACGCACTACACGACGTAATGAACAAACGTAAGGGAAAAAACATACACACACACACACACAATCAATCGACCACCATCCGTCTCGCTCCCTCCCATGAAGGTGTGCGCAATAATTGCCCAACACACCAACGCGGTGGACGATTTATTCCGCGAGCTCGCGCGCTCGCTGACTAATTAACCGCCGGAACATGGGCTAACAGGTCGTTTCATCTACCTCCAAGACCCCTTCCCTACATGCCCATATAAACACAGGTTGGCCGCAGGGTTAACCCTTTCGAGAGGTCATTCCGATAGCAAAGGCGTGCGTGTTTGCGTTCGAAATGGAAGTGGTGGGCAAAGGATGCGAGTGCAACACCGATCGATCGATTCCACGGCAATCTTTCCCGAATGGTAGCCGTCCGCGAGCTAGATGGAAATGCTACAGCCGCTCATAAAATCAACACTCGTATCCGATCTCGAAGTCTTTAGCTTGGATAACACGATTAACTACGGTTGCGCATGACCGTAGGAGACGCAAAGTCGATTAAAACCCGGTCGTTCGACGGTGTTCGGTCGGCGAGAACCTCGAGTAGCCCGGGGAGCCCTAGAGTGGTTTGCATTATTGCACTATCAGCTGTGAGAATTTTGTCACCCCACTGCCGAACACGGGCAGGTCTGAAAGTGCACCGTTAGCACCTTTGGATCCATCTATGGTCGATAGTGAGACGATAAAAAAGCAGGTCAATGGGCAAAATTACACCACCTGGACGGTGTCGATTGGGCAGTGCGTTTTGTCTGCCCATTACCGCAACAGTTCGCGCCGCCACAAATAGTTGCGCGAATAAATGACTTATGCGGGTCGCTGTCAGCGAGACTCAGCGTCAATTACAAAACCTCCTACGCCTAATTTGGTTATGGTTTAGTGTGATTGTTTTAAGACCTTATCGAGCGGTTGATTGGTTGTATCGCAGTTCGCCATTTTATTGTGTCATTTATGTTTTTCTTTCGAGAGCAAACATGGGTGAAAGTGTTCTCTAATGAAGACACGGCAGCAAAGTGCGGTGAACTTGCATTCATTCCAAGCATGCGAACCAGGAACCTCGGGCAATTAACGTTTCGGTTGCCAAATTCTGTCCATTATGGCTTCATTATTCCCTCCCGAAAATGCGCGCTCCGGCGGGGATTTTCACTCTCTTTCTCCCACTGTTGTTTTTGCTTCTAGTGACACAAATCATCTCGACAAATCTCCCCCACTTCGTTCGGTTTGGTCTCGATCAGTTACAGCTCTCGAAACGGTGCGCGTTTCGAGCGCACCGAGATTCAATCTCAACAGCGTGGTTTCATTTTTTGTTTTGTTTTTTTTTTGTTTATTTGGTACCGAGTATTGCGTATTGCGGGCACCGATGGCCTCCGATTTATAACGTTCCCGAATCGTTGCGTAAATTATGACATATTCCAAATTGGATTATGCTCGGCGGAACGCGCCACACAGGTGCCGGAACGCATGAGAAAGGTAAATTCATCTTAGGCAATTGTGTGGCACTGCAAAAACAGTGCCTTTAGCTTGCACGAACTGAGTTGGATTCATTGACCGCAAAGTTTTCGTTTGCAACCGTCTGCGAGTTGCTAAAAATATGGCAGCATTTTTAGCCTTTGAATCACTCTAGAAAGCTTTACGAGGGTTTTGGACAAACCAGAACCAATTAAAATACAAATTTTAAACAATCTGACAAACCAATTAAAATAGTGTTGGTCAAATAAATTTCACGGAAACAAATCCATTATAAACCAAGTTTAAGAAGGGTTCGATTGGCCAGTTGTCCACGACAGGGTTAAGAATGTTTTTGAAGTTCATTTGTGTGGTCTTCTGTTTTATGACATATTAATGCTGTAAAACTCTCTGCCCTCTTTTAACGACATCTATCGTAAAATAATGTTTATGATCAGCAGAAAAAAAACTTATATTGTTGGAAAAGAATAAAATTTGTAGCGTTTTCTATGTGATGCGTGTGATTTTGGGCTAAAATTCGCATGCACGCCTCCAAGAAAAAGGTTCAGCTAACGATTTCTTGCTGATTTGTTTGCTCAGTCGCAAGAAAAATTGGTTGTGGATATGTTTAGATTTTCTTTCCACCACGTCATTAGATTGATGTCTTGTTCCGGGTCACAAATCACGTCCACCGAGCACAGAACCAGCAAATGACAGCTTTGAATGGCAATTGATCATCCATGCGCATAATGCAGCTAACGATACACAGCCAATGCACTTTTGCCGTGCGATTGGTGCGATTGTCGGCAGCGCGTGTCGTCGGTATGGAAAGAAAGCGCCACCCGGTATAGTCCAGAAATTTCATTTCCGGCACGGGACGGGATCCACTCTCATGTTTCAGCGATCATATTTCCTTTCGCGGGCTTTCCTTTTTGTCATTTCAATAACAATAACCGATCCCGGGCAAACAGGGGGAACGAGGTAGTTGAGGAAGCTTGCCATGCTGAATCTGCTATATGCATGGGACATGGCGGAGCAATAGTTGCTTACTTGAGATGAAGCGATCAATATAGGGGTTGTAATATTCAAAGGAGAAAGTATTGCGCCTGCCTTCCCTCTGGTGTTCGCATATCCATAACGATCTTTTCGGTAATGATAGTCAAAACGACGAAGAAAACATTATACAAACACACACACACACACACAGCTACAAAGAGCTACAAATCACAACGAGCGCGGCTCGATCCGGTAATGACAATGGTTAAAGCAGGAGAAAATAAAGTAAAAATTGTCTCCAAACTACTAATCAGCAAACAATCGAACCAAATCGGAAAACGCTTTTTGAGCCGCGGTGGGACATTCGATCGTTCGCCGTTCGATGTTTACCCCTGACGTGCAGCGAAAAACGTGACGTTTGAAAATTGAAATCAGCCCTCGTGCTTTGGAAGGTCTGATTGTGCGTCACTGATGGAACTGGAACGTGAAGAAAGCTCTCCCGTTGGTTTTCATTCAAATGTGCACGCATGTCACTTTCTTTCGGTGGCACACGCTCAGACGTTTAGGGGCCGTATCATAATCATCGTTGCCAGCGACGATGATGAAGATAAAATTATCCTCTTCTTTCCGTAACGCTTTCGGTCGGCTGATCATGCTAATCGCACTGAAATGTAGCGGAATTTCGTTAACGAGCCCGAACGAGTTTCCGGGCGTGTGTTGTTTATTTCGGTTCGCCCTTTATTTCGGAGCGGCGACACAAATTTGTGTGACACTCATCGCAGAAATTATTACGTAGTAGCAAAGGAGGAAGGATAATTTAGGATAGGATAGGAATTCATTTGATTTTCTTTAAAAAAAAATTGGTAGTGACACTGCACGTTAGTGTTTCTCTCGTCGGTCTTTATTTTCTCGTTCAAGTAGGTTTAAATAAGTACTGAAGTCGTGAAGATTGTCATGATATTATAATAGGGGATTGGCCATTTTGGTGGTAAAACTAGTAAAATTATTTCAAAGTTAGTCGATTTTGTTAAGTTGAGTTAGTTTGCAAATGAAATTGAAGGGCAAGTACGAATTTAAGCAAATCTTATTATATGATTTTCGGAAATTTATTAATTAGTTTTTAATCAACAATTGAGTTTTAATTGATTCAGTGACCAGAATATCTTTATAATAAAAAGTTATTATAATTTAAGTACATTTACGAACCAACATTAGTTCCACGAACTCCTCTTACTATTTAGTAGAGGTAGATAGAGATATTATTGCATAATTTCGATTAGAAAATAAGAAACTAGACAAAAAAAATTGATATAATTTAGAAAAATTCGATTAGCTAAAATGTATTAAATACTATATACACCAATAATACTTTTAGGCGCTATGTCTTTTTAAAATATGTGATATTTTTATGGCATCCGTTTCTGTGCAACAATTTAACTATCCCTAACGCAAAATATTAGCACGCTCGTAGGTATAATGTGCCTAATTAAGTCAAAAAATTGCAATGTCAAGAAATTGTATTATAAGATATTTTACTGGTAAAACACAATACATTTTCTAAATATATCGTACATACCTTTATGTGTTAGTATGATATATTCACAAGTTTTTCAAGCCTCTTGCGGCTGAACTGTTACCTCACTGGGTGCCACCCGATAGGATATCGTTACAGAAGGTGCGGTTCAAGTGGTGAACCGTGTGTAATCGATCCTGTGCACTGATGAAGATTTCGGTATGCATCGCAACGCGCTTCCTATTACTACTGTGCAGCGCAACCGCGACGTGGCATGTCAATTAGCCAAGAGCAACCAGACGCGCGCGCGGTTTTTCGTACGATTGCGATGAAAACGTAAAGAAGCCGTCTAAGCGGCGGGCCGGGTGCCTCAACCCTCACGATCGCGTAAGTGATCTAATCGTGAGTAATTGCATTCTGGGTTTGGATCGACCGGGCGTCGTCGCACGTGGTCATATTGTGGGTCGTGTTTTTTGTTTTTTTTTTCGTTGCTCCCCATTGCCCCAAGATGCGATCGATAACGATTGCAACGGTTGCCCTCGGACACCTTCGTGGTGGGCTCGCTGGAACACTAGCCCTTTAAACGATGCAGGCAAGCAAACGCTCGTGCGGATGCCTTGCAGGGGTGATCCGATCCTGCTTGGGTGGAGTGTTACGAGCTCACGGTTGCCAATAATCTGAACCCATGCTTTCCTGCCGAACTGTGGCTTCCTCCCGAGGCATCAACGTTTCCAAATCCGTGAGTGGTAGCGGCGCAGACGCAAGGCGAACAAAAAAGATCCGAAACAGTTTCTCGCCTACCAACGAGCGAACCGTATGGAAGCCGATTTATTGCGCGATCGTGCTGGTGGCTCATAATGCCTCATAAGAAATATCGCATTTCACCCGGCGTTCGCATTGGTTGGCCGTGCTGCCGAGGGCATGACAAATTTATTAACGTCGGCAGCGGCGGCACCCGTATTGTTGAGTTGGGTAAACTTTCCAACCAACAAATCAATATCTGCATTTAGGTTTAACTGTTGCAGATGAAATACAATTTTTGCACCGTGAGGTGATAGGCAATGCTTATGGTTTGTTGAGGGTGGCTTGAAAATGAGTTTTCGTGTGGTGTTAAGTCCCTCAAAACGTTCACTTTGGCACTTTGATTATAACTGTTGCCGTTTTTTGTTGCGAAAAATCATTGGCAGTTTAAGTTGCTAGTAACTCGTCGGTCGGTAGTTATTTTACCGATGATTATTCACTTTCTTCTACAATTATCCCCGATTTAACGATGTTAGAAGCTGTATTCTTTATTTTCTACCATTTAAAAGCGAAAGTTGCATTTTAATTCTATCCTGTCACAGCGTATGACCGACAGCTTCGATTCGCAGTCCAAACTACTTGCAACTAATGTGCATTGTTGGTGCAAATCGTAGCTTGTTGCACTCTGCTTTCCCAAACGCCCGAACGCCAAACGCCTAGCACTGCAAGAAAGAGTTCGATGAAAGCGAAAGAGACGAACGTGCGCTTTTGTGTTTTTTTTGTGTGGAAAATAAATCGTCCATCACCGATCAAGCGCACAGATCGGGCACGTGGTTTCCTTCTTAGCGGTTCGCTCGCTCTATATACTCGCCCGCGTTAGGCATCAAGATGGTGCAGCGGAAAGCACCGAAAGATTAAAAGTGAAAATTAATTAACAAGAGGGGACGTAAGGGGTTCCAACTCCCTGGAACACACACACACACACACACACAAAGGGCTGCCACTTTTAGCACGAGGGCAAAAGCTGGTACGAATTGCGATCTCCGCAAGCCGTTTACTTTTCACTCTTGCTGCTACCGATGGTGTTGCTTGCGAGGTGAAATGTGTATCCCGTAAGAGCGACAGCCCGAAATAAGCCCCGTCCACCTCCATTCACAACACAATAGAATTGCTCCACACCGTCTCCGCCTTTGCCAGTATTAACAGCAAAGTTTTGTTTCAAAATTTGCACCACACCCCCGGGAGTTCGGCCGGGGGATTTTGTCTCAACAAACCGTGAAAATGCGCGACCGTTCCGACAAAACGACGGCGCAGTGTCGGTGTACGGACGCAAATAGAATTATTGCGCGCGATTCGTTGTTGTTTTTGACTTCTCTCTCACTCTCTCTTTCGTTTTGCTCCCTTTGATTTGAAAATTTTTCATCCATTCGGTTTTACTTTCGTCATAGTGAATTTCGGTGTTTGCCTCGTCGGCAAGGTAAGGTTTGCTCTGTAGAAAGTAAGATCACAGATCGGCCCTGCGCGCATAGCAGTCAGTCGGGCAGTAAATTAGATTTTTGCCCTTCCCCGACGGCATTTGCGTTCAATTTTTTCGTTTCCATTTTCTCACTGCGCTCAATGCGCGACACTTGATGCGATTTTTCTTTGCCTACCGATCGAGCTGAAGCTGTTTAAAGCGGAATGCGACGAATGGGATTTGGCCACCATCGTAGCTGTTGTTGGTGTCCATGATGTTTGGCCTGGACTGCACTAATTTCGTTAAACGACGTCGACACTTGCGCTCACTCTCTCTTTCTCTCTCTTTCTCTCTCTCTTTCTCTTTCTCTCACACTCTCTCTCTCTCGGAAAATTAGTAACCCTGCAATTCAGCGGAGTAGGATCCAAATCGAATCGGATCGAATCGGTGATGCTAGTAACAAATAGCGCCGAAAAAAAAAATACTCGTAACTACTTTGTGTTTGCCAGGGCAGGATGAACCATCTTGGCACAAACAGCATGTTTAAAAATCTAGGAAGCTTTCTTCTCATAGGATTGATTAAAATGACTTATTTCATGATCAAAGAATCAAGAAAATCCAAGTGGCTTTTTTGTAGTGGCTGCTATAAAATCCAAAATTGAAATATATATCATTTTTCGAATGAAATCAAATTTGCTAAATATTCTTTTATGTGCAGATTTTTCATTAAAAAAATCTCTTATTTTTTATTGAATTCTTATTGCTGCTAATACATGATTATTTTGTTTTTGTAGAATTTAAAAAAAAAACAATCATCGCGTATCTTATTAACTCTCCATCATAAGTATAGAAGGTTAATAGGTAAAAAGTGAAAATTGTATTTTATTTTTTCATTTTTTACATCAGCTAGAGCTGTATTACCTATTCACATAATATCTATACAGTGTTGCTCTATTTCTTATATTATTTTGAGGGTTTCGGAACAATTTTCAAACTATTCAAACTATACATAAAAAAACATTGTCTTAACAGAACATTGCCATGCAAGTTCTGTAGTAAAAAAATATTTAGCCTTATTTTTAAATAAAGTAATTTAAAATAACTACTTTATACTTAATAGAATGGCAAACATCGAAACCGGAAACTCATTAAACCCGCTAAAGCATGGCAATTAAAAATGCGGCAAGTCCGGCCGTTAATTTCAATCAATTTTTCATTCCACGCCAAGGACAAAGTAATTAAGAAAACTTTAACGTCGCATTTGCAGCGCTGCACTCAGCTGTGGGTTGACACTTTTCCCATCATAGCTCATTTGACTTCAAATTTCGTTTCGTGTTTGTATTGCCGCCGTTCTAAGTGCATTCCGTTTTATGCTCCGTTTCTGTGTTGTGCTAATAATTATGGAAGAACATTTTACAGCGACCCGGAGTTCGTCGCTTGCCGCCGTTTAGTCGTGCACTTCATTTAAATCTTTCGTTCACATTCATCATCAGTGGTTTGTTGGAAATGGGGGTTTCTCCCTTCGCCTAGCATCAGTTTCGGGGACGGTTGGCAGTTCGGTTCTCGCTTCTTATTCGCCCTCCACCTTATTTGCCGATTATTACCGCGAACGCGCGCGCTGTCTTGACACCGTTTTAAGGCAATTTCCGTCTTAAAACGCGTCAAACACGATGGCCGGATGATGGACGGCGTCGTTGTCGCGATTGACCGCGAACGGAGTACCCACCTCGCACCACCACCATCGGTTGACCAATTCTCGACAACAAAGTCAAGGGAAGGTGGTGGTTTCCTTGTCCCCTTCCCCGCTTGCTCTGCGCTACTTCACGAAGGTTATTTTTCCTTTATGTTTTTCTATGCAAAAACAAACGGGCCGCAAAATAAGCGACACAAATTTCGGGGGAGTACTACGAATTAAATAAAACCGCATCGCGGGGAAGAGAAGGTGGCCTGTAATCGAAACCTTATAACACGCCGTCTGCTCAAGGGTCGTGTCATGGTTGGTGGTGTGCGGCACTGCGTGAAGGTAGCGGCGCGAAGAGTTCAATTGAATTATGTATGTGCATGCATGCTGCCTTCGCTGTGGTTGTACTCATCGACACAAACCGTCAGTGTGCTGGAAGTGAGGGAAATCAGGCGAAGGCGAAGAAGGTAAGGCGCCTCGGACTCATAAATGTTATGTTTTGGCGATGGAAAACGACGATGCTTTCAATTTCACGCTTCGTCGCGTTGATAGAGCGATCGGAATTGTTTTCATTTGCAACCATCGCTCACGTCTCCGTCTGTATCACATCTTTTCCTCTGTGATCGCATCTCATCTTGCAACTGAAACGAGCTTTTGCTACCGAACGCCCCGTAACGAATGAGAAAAATGTTTCCAAAAACTTGCACCAGCTAATGGATTTCCCCCACGAAGGTCTTGGCGCTGATCTTTTCAAGTTGATTCGATTCATTCGTCCTTCAATTATGGATGAGAGTGCAGCGGGGGCTGATAGGCGTGAAATATATGGGAGATTGGGACGATTTACGATTAATTATGCGGTGAGAAAAATGGTGATCAATCGAACGGTTCGCTGCACGTAAATGCCCCAACCCGGCGGTGGAATCGACTTTCGTGTACCGATTTAGTGGTTTACAATTTAAAATATGATGCTTATGCTGAGACAGTTCGATCACTGAAACGCACGTTGTTCCGGTACAGTGGAGCGCGTTTTGAGTGGATGGTATACTTGGCTAGTTTCGAAAACATTTTTTCAATTTTATTTTTACAAATATTTTGGTGCTTAATGATGATCATAACATAATTCATTCAATGTAAATGTTTAATTTTTTCTGCAATAGTGTTTCTTTATTCTTCAAGATAAATGGTTACTCGATAATTTGATTATTTTTACTTTGAAAGCAATCGATTGTGAAAGCAGTCGAAAGCAGTCCGAAGGGACCACGAAGTGCAGAAGTTTAATGATCAGAATGTTGGTCAATATAGATTTAAAAACTATGTATTAGCAGAAATACACCAACACAAATTATTGTTTTCATGTATGTCAACCATTCTCAACCAATATCGTTTATTAAAGAATATTTTTTTATATACCATCACAGTGTACCACCCCCTTAAAAACAGCAAAAGAGAGTCTCACGGTATTGTGGTTTTGGAACCCCATTTGACTTGCAGTAACGCTGCTGTACTTATGATGCATGTTTTCGTCCATTCCAGCTTTATATCAATTCTATTTCACCGCCTACTGGGCGTGTGAGTAAACTTCAACCTCAATCAATCAAATCGTAAATCCATCGGTGTTGCTAAAATCGGCTTGCTGATTGAAAGCGATTGCTCATCGAGCTGGTAAAATTATTTACTTTATTTTGTGTTGTTGTGTGTGCCGTCCCTGGCGTATGGAGTGATCACTAGTCTGTCCACCAAAGCCAGTGAAACGGTTAAACGATTATGAAAGTATAATGCCCGAAACGTGATAAATTTTTATATCTCACCCTCCGCCGCAACACGTGCCGTGCTGGTGCTTATCGCGAGGGCAGCACGGAACGCGCCGTGTGACAAACGGTGGTGAGTGGTTTATTGTGCGTGTGTGGTTTTGAGTTTAGTAGGGTTTTATAAATTCATCACACATTCGCTTCCATTCGGTTTCGAGCCAGATAAGGATAGGTTATGGCTAGTCGCTTCCAAAACGTTTGTTTATTTGTGTGTTTTGTATATCGGCAGCGGTAAGCAATTCAAGCCACATAATCACACCAGCGGTAGGTCATTTCGAATGTCACACACTTCTTCCCCGTGTGCAGGCGCACTTCCTGGTTGTGTGTGTGTGGAAAGCAACCGGGGGCACGCACCGCATCAACTTTCTGATAAGAAGACGGCAACACCATAATAAACAACATGCCCAAACGAAACCGTGTCCTGTCCGTCCGAAGGCTTCAGCCTCGAAAACCAAAAAAAAACAAAAAAACTAAAACGTCAAAAGATTGCTCTCTGGATGTGACCATTTCACCGCATCTGGGTTGCGCAATCAAAATCCAATCGATCGGCACGTTTTCCGTGGCATTATTATGTATGCGAATCGGATCGGATCGGGCGGCCGGATTCGGGTTTTTTTTCTTCTTCCAACCGGAGAGGGCAAAAAGGGCACCGGAACCGGTCGGTGTGGAGTTTTTCGGGTGAGGAAAGTGCTGCTGCTACCGAGGGATGAAAATGGGTCGAGAGTTCGGGAAGGAAGAGGGCAACTTTTACTTTCCTCCTCTGTTCGTCGGCGTCCGTGTGAGCGGTCGTCTGCGCCGACGTCAACTTATCAACACGCGCCCGGCCCGTCCACCCGGTGTGCGTTTGATGTTTATGTTGCTGTGAAGGTTACATACACACAAGTTATGTGACAGTCGGGTTCAGTTATGCGAACGCCCGATGCGTCAGTTGGGAGAGAGAAAGAGTGAGAAAGAGAGAGAGGGAGGGCGAGAAAATGAGCAATGCCAATATTGAATAAGTTATGTTTTAATTACAAATTTCTTACCCTTATTGATTGTGGGGTTCCACAGAAAAATTGAAAATAACGATGAAATAAACGCAAAAGGAGGAGAAAGCAATGATATTTTTGGCCTGTCTGTAGTCCGGACAAGACTAATTAGTATTGAAAATATAATTCCAGTAATTCAAACCACGTGGAGAAGAGAAAGTGATATTTTGAAATGAAATTTTAATTTACGATTTACTTTATGTTATTTGGGTTGATTTTGCTTGCAATGATGTAAACGGATTTTTGGATTATTTTTTTTAAATTTTATATTTCAAGGGATGCAAAATGTCTTCAATATTTAAATACATTTTAATCATAATTCTTATGAAATCCTATTCTTTCCATTTTCACATCCATTTCTTTCTCAAACTGGAAAATTGTATGAAAATACGCAATAGTAGGATTGTTAATCAACAACAACGAAGTACTTTTATATTACACTTTTGCTCGGTGGGATCTGTTTTTCTTCGTTTATTATGAGTAATTCCAGGTATTGCAAGTCACTTTATTAAAACAAATACATTAAATAATAATGTATTTTACACATTAATTTAAATTATTTCAACTAATATCCTCACTACTATATATTTTATTTTCAGGTAAATACACATTCTTCCCATCATTTTTTGGAATGTTCCATCCACTTGGTCTAATCTATCGACACACTATAACAACGTAAGTACGAAAGCGCAATGGTGCCCATCAAAGGCCCAACGTATAACCGAACCATTACAGCACCGATAACAATTTAACCCGCCCCGTGTTAGAACATGTAGCGTCCAATTGGGCGTTTAATTGGTCGGCTACTTTCACCGCGAGCGCCGGCACTTTTCACAATCGAAGCTTGGTCAGTCTGCTTCGATAAGGAAAACAGTCCAGCGTTCCGGGTCTGCGTCGTAGAACTGGGCCGATGTGCTGGAAAGCTACCCCGGGAAGGCACACGTTTGATAATCACGAAACGGAACGCGCCACGGAACGTCAGTCCATTTACGACACGTAACAACGCTTACTGCCGGCCGCGTCCCCTCCCCGTGTGCTCGTTTGAATTTCACCGCAAATTTTGTACACACCTCACCCAATACTGCGCACAGCAGGGTGGAATATCATTGCCGCTACCGAAAACCGCCGGGTGCAAATAGAGGCCTCTAATCGTTCCCCTATCGCGGCACCCAACGCAACTGCACACAATGGCTTAAACGTCGCGAAACCGACGAAGAATGGGGCGTAAAAGTTGGTGCTGGTGATGTTACGCTGTTGCTGGTGGTGGTGCAGATTCGCCGTGACATAATCAAAAGCGCAACGTGCGTTTTGAGCAGCGTAGAGGAGTGTTAACCCCCCTCTTCCCCAGGGAGCTGCTGTGCGTGGGGCGTCGAGTTGATGAGTTTGACGTATCTGTTTGCTTAACGTCACATAAGCTTCGCGCGGTGTCAAGGGGTCAATCATGGGTGGAATTCGCCGGGTGAGTATGGGCCGTTGCCACAAGAGAACCACTTCGTGATGATCTTGACATGATCCGCGCGTTTCGTGGCCCGCTCGGTTTATGCTCGGGTCACCATTCATTCCTTTTGCGACTCGGAATGTACGTTTCGAAGCCCTTTTATGGGGGGTTTAGACTTGGCGTAGGCCAGATAAAGGAACGCAAGCAAAATCAAAATATTACCACAGCGGGCCAGGCGCAAAAGGTATTGGGTGAACTCAAAAGAGCACCACATTGTGTTACTTTTTCTCAATATTTGAACTCTCTATTATTTATTTTATTTTATTTCAACTATTATTTTGTACAAATAAAAAGCAAACTAGCCGTGAATTTTATGCCAGTTCTAATATTTTCTTAGTGTTAGTAGGAGTAGTATCCTTTAAAGTACGAACTTGAACTTGAACAATTTGGTTACTACAAATAATTTAATTCAATATTCCAATATTTATAG
>JXWZ01000090.1:0-16495 GCA_000956215.1 Anopheles farauti No. 4
AATTACACCACGCGCGACGAAATCGCGCGCGATGGAGCAGTGACACCACCCTAACACAACAAAGTGTACCTATTGTTGCGTAATTTTTGTACTAATTGTTGAGCTAGTCAATAATTCATATAAGAGCCGAATAAATACGGGAAAAAAGCTTGAAGATAAGCTTTGAATTTGTTACTGACATTAAACTTTAATACGATGGACCACATTAGATTAATAATTTTGAGAACGCAAGTTTCAATGTTTTTTAATGTTCCCATCTGGACGATAGATAAAAAATGTGTGCTAGCACAACAATTAATACACTTTAGTATATCTTAAGTAAACTTTAATGTTCGATTTAAATATAATTTCTACCAATTGATTGATTTCATTTTTTCAAGAATTACACGGTATCATTATAAACGATACCGAAGCTATCCACCAACTGTCATGATCATGGCAGGGCTAAATAGTTTTTGTGTTGTGTAATTTTTAGTTGTTCCTTTTCTTTCCAAGAATAGTTTTCATTACCGTACAGCATATGTGCCACAATTATAGAATATCGTAAAATTATGAAATGGCTGAATATTGTCAAGGTGCGTGTTAGTAACTTTTTCGGTTAACAAATCTCTATCAATGCATAATTTATTGCAGATTTCGAAGATCATCTGCACGATACTGGAAATGGGAATAAGCAGCAAGATATTAATGATCAAAGATACAGAATAACACCCTGCATTGTTATTAATACTTCCGACGATAGCAGCTCTGATGAAGCTCGTCCGGATCGGTGCCCAAAGCACAATCCCACGGGCACTAATGGCCTGTCCCCATTCAACCGATGCAATGATCGACAATGTAAGTATCGGATGCATTGGCGTCGGTTACGCTATCGTAACCATTGTCAACGTAGCACCGAACCAGAGACATCGGATAGAACTCTACATCGTGAAACAGAAAATCGACATCGACTAAAACGTAAGCGAAGTAGAAGCCTAGAAGCACTAGAGGAATCGGATGGGATGATCAGTGACACTTACCTGCAAAAGCCTTTGGCGAAGGGTAGCAAAGCTTACAAGCCTTTAGCAGCACATCGCCATACTATTAATGTACTAGAACAGCAACCTATGCATGATGTTATGTTGTGCATGACGTTTACTTCGGATGCAGCAAGTAAACTCAATAAATTTCTGAACCTGAAAGGTGGAGTTACGCCGACAAGTATGAATGCAAAAAACCCTGTTACACTAAAATTTGGTGCATCATTGATGCATAACCAATTTGATCAACGGCAGGACAGCTTTGCTGGTTGTTTGGAAATAAAGCTGCTGCCACAACTGGTGAACGTCGCACACCGGCACCGCGAGCATGACTCAAAAGTGGAAGAGTTGGTCAGAGCCATGAAACGCTCAAAGCTCGATACGCTACCACAAGATACGGTACAGTTCGACGAACAGTTCGTCGGAGAACCCAGTGGAATCTGCAAAGAAAAACACGCAGCAGTTGGGGAAACATCATGTACAAGAAAACCACGTTTCTGGCATCACATGTCGAAAGCATCGTTGTGCAAGACATGCCAGATAAGACATCGACCACATTGGTCTTGTCCACAAAATCGCTTCCGCCTACTCTGCATGGCCTGTGGCCAAACCGGTCACGTGGAATCGATATGTCACAATAAACGTCCAGGGCAGGGAATGGTTTATGCATTTGACGACGATGCAGTTCAGCGTATCAATCAACTGTGGTCGCAGAATAAGCAAGCTCTTAGTCAAATGTTACAGATGCCAGATATTATTACTTCTACTACCGTCGAATTAAATGATATCATTGATCTATCTGACGATTCTGAAGAAAATGTTCTTAATAAGAACATTACGGACAACGTAGGAAAATGCCGGGGTTCGAAGTATTCTCAACGCATGTTGTTTGCACCGTCGCGACTCGACCCAATCGTAAGAAATGTTCAATCGGAATCGAGTGAAGTAATTGATCTGTCATCCGATGATGAAATAGATAAGGATAAAGTAGATGACGTGTCAGCTATGCAGAATACGATGGATTCGCAACGTATGCCGGAACTATTTTTTGTTAACCCCTACAGCATCATACGAAACAAAACTGACCCTATCGAATCAGACGAAATAGTTGATCTATCATCTGAAGAAAACGTGAACACCTGCGATGAGGCAGCTGTAGACCTGCAGATTGCAGATATCGAACCAGATAGCTATCATAAGAGGGATTCCGTGTTGTTCACATCGTGGCGCCCCGGTGTGAACTTATCAACCATATCACCCATACCGGAGCAATCCAACATGATCGGATTAGACGAAATAATCGAGCTGGATTCTGACGAATTTGTGGTAGATGTCAACGATAGTGATGATGATGCGGAATTTGTTGTTGAGATACAGCCGGAAGGTATCACAGGTCGACCGTTAACCAATCAACCGCCGCCATCTCCTCCACGTGCAGAGTTTTCTGCACTTGTGATTTCAACAACCGGTCCGACATCGTTGAAGCAGCTGCAGCCTACAGATGCCAATGGGATTAACGTACATTCATCTGCGTTTACTTCATCATCTCCACCATCTGATTTGGTTCTTTTACCACCAAATGCGAACGTTTCTGAATGTTCCTCATCGAAGCCCGTTGAAACTTCGAAGGATTCATCTCCCCCATCATATCCACCAGAAGATACAGCACTATAATTAAGAATTACTTATATTTTTTCGTATAAATTTTTGACAACTATTTCATATTTTACTTTTTAGCCAGTTTTTTGCGATGATGAAATCCTAAAGCACAGGAGGAAGGTTTATTTACGATACGCAAAGCGATACGCAATACTTCTTAGGGTTTATTTACGATGACAATTTACATACGAAGTTATTTTACAATTAACGTTTCAAGAAGTTATTTTACGTTACAAGAAGTTATTCTACTGTTATTCTGTTTTTGCTTAATCAATTAATAACAATAATTATGTTTTTCTGCGAACGTGTTTTGATTTTCAATTTAACCTGAAATGTGAAGAAATATATAATTCTTATGCCGTTTCCGTTGGCATACTTGTTACTTTTTGTATGTATTTTAATACTAACATTTAAAAAAAAATACTAACATATCGTACCATCTGGTTGATGATTTTATGGCTGACCAATTCATTGATGGAATTTGATGGCTGCTCAATTCATCTAAATAAGATAGCAGGCTTAATAAGATTGTAAAAGATAAACTGAAGATACGTAATGGTATTGGTGGTTTAATTGATACACTTCTTTTATAAGCATACAGATGACCAACGAGAATATGATATAAGATACTACTACTACTTACGATACTACTACTACTACTGATCGGGGTTTACTGCTTAACAAGAAGTCATCGGCTCGACACTCTCGACAATCCCACGACACTCTTATAAAGGGTACCACCGGATCACTTTTGATGTGATTGTCGTACTTTTGTAAAAGACGTTCGTAATCGTTTCAGTAGTAGTTACTATTTAATTCAAAGGTTGTTCCTCTGATTGATTCCGTTAGTCGAATATCCTGAACGATTAAGTCAGTAAGTCGTCTTATACATCTTGCATTCACGGTTGCGTTAGTTCATCCGATCACACATTTGCGCAACACCAATATGCGATAGTATTATCAGTGGGCATGTAAATTTTGGATTTCGAGAGTCGTATAATTGTGGTGAACGATTTTGATTATAATGCGGTAATGCGTTGGGGCTGAAAAACAAACTAGTAAGATCGTATCATCAGTGCAAACTCTAGCGGCTCTTCGCAACCACGGATTGTTAATATTCTAGTGATTGATTATCAATGCATCACTGTATGCAGAACAATCCGAAATATGCAGCCTTTTGTACAGCTAGTAACTACCAGCGTTTGAGTGTGAAAGGACAGGAAATGGGATGCAATATATAGTTTTAGGGCTAATATTAATTTCCTCCTCAAATTCGCATAAAATATGAAATACAAATTTAACCCTGTAACTTCAACAACTTTACCAATTAAGGGCAAATAGATTGTATTGGATTTAACGAAGATCTACTAGTTCCCCTCATTATTGCGTGCTATGATTATCAGTTTCCTTCATCGCTAGTTACTGGATTTATTAGTCTGATTCTATTTACTAACTAACATTTCTATCCATATTTCTTTGCAAGGGAATAATTCACACAAGTTCTATTGCGCATGTGTATCAAGGTAATTACAGTCAGTTAGGAAATTGTGTGCCAATAGAAATATTATTTATTCATAGTATGTAAGATGAAGAATATAAGATCAGATGCTTAGAATTATGCACTATTTATGTACATACATGCGGATGTCTCAAATCTAACTTTTAATGTCAGTCAAGTTCATGTTCTTTATGTTTTCGTGGAACATAAGGGATGGATCGTTTCTAGTTAACGGTTACATTTGATGTTTCGAACACATGGAAACACAAGATTCGGCTCATGGACGAAAGAACACAAGAGCTCAATTTGTATAAAATTATGTATGGATAGCGGTGTTCTTTCTTAGCTGCATGCCTTGTTTCAGTGCTTGACTAGACTGTCCTTTTAGCGGGATAAAATCCTACTGGCGGTCCATATAAAAAGGATACTTCACCGCATCCCGTTCTCTGGAGGACGTGTTTTGCAGATGAAATTAATATCCACATGATTGCACTTTTGCTTGCACATCACTATCACTACTAACGGACGGATCATGGAGGCAGAGTAGTGAAAGTTGGCCAACGAAAATCCAACGATTGGATCGAAGATTGGATACTTCGACGTAGCGTTCGCCTCTGGAAGGATTTCCTGCAGCAGCGAGCCGTACAGCCGCTGGAAGGTAAAGATGGCGTAGGACAACGATAGGAAGATGGATAATTTCAGGGCGAATGCAACATTCTCGTCAATTTCGTCGGGTTGCGTGAAATTTTTGCCACGGTAAAACTTTACTACCGTTTGTATGAGCGTTATCAGCAGCGCTACGGTCGGTAGGACGATGCGTATACCGATGACCATGAACCGGACGAAGCTATGGTTCGCGAGCGTGTTGACCAGCACCGTGCAGTACTGCAGATTCGCCTGCTGTTCGGTGTTACCTTCCGGTTTGGGGACGGTAACAATATCGGCGAACAGGAATAGTGGCACCGATTCGGAAAGCGCCATGAACCACACGAGCAGTATCGGAAACAGCACCGAAATACGTCGCCTGTGGTAGCGGTAGTCGATCGTAAGCGATCGCTTCTGGGAGATTGTGTCGGTGGCAACTTCGTAGCTGTTTTCATCCGTCAACGATTCGGCCGCCATCTCCGTGTCCGATGTAGTGAGTGCATTTTTTGCCAATTTCACCGCCAGATTGTACGAGGAGATGGAGTGAAAATTAAGGCCGATGATAAAGTACACGGTCGCAACGCTACAGAACGACTCGAGCCCACTGTACAGTGTGCAGTGCTCCGTTGGATAGGTCCATGTTCGATCGAGGTGATAATGCAGCTCCCAAATGCTTGTCCGAAGCGTGAGCACATCAACGACCGCTATCTGCAGCACGAACAAAAGCGCCCCTGAAAGAACGGTGGAGCTCTCTGATTAGACGATGTAAACAACGCGCGCGCGTGTAGCGTACAAACTTACCACCGGACTTGGCGCCAACAATTCCTTTTATGAGCACGAGATTAAGCACGATTCCCACCGCCACGATCACGGCATTATAGGCGTACCAGAGCACTGATTCGGTGGAATCTTGAAGTGGCACCGTGGGTATTGACACATTGTCCAGGTGATCTTCGTAATAACTCGGATGTGTAGAGTACACTTCGCTGCTAAAGTAGTCCTCGATGGAGGTATAATCGTCATACATGATGACTATGTTTGATGGATTTCAAATACTTGCACTAACGTGAACCTAACTGCTTCTAAGATTCGCTAAGGATCGCACGACGTATGGACGTATACGAGTCGCGATTCCAGAATCCGATAACGATCCGTACGCGACCACATTTGGAATGAAACTGAGAGCGCGGGCACGTCAAGCGCAATAAAGCGCAAGAATCGTTCTTGTCTGGCTTCTGATCTTCATCGCTTCACGCGTCGCACCGTAGAAGAAGTACGAAGAAACGCGAGATAGGAGCAAAACTCTATTCGTATGCTCATCGTTATGCTTCTTTTTTATGTCGTTGCCCATGCTACGAGGCTCGAAGTGGTACGCCTCAATTAACCATAAACATACATTTGTCACACATTTATTTATATCTTCCGACGCCGACCGATCCAACGAAAACCCGAGAGTCCCCAAATTCTCCCGACGTGAGATCCGCACCGGAGGGAAGTTTGTTTACGTGGTTTCCCGATTGAAGCGTGCAGTCGACAAAACATGCCCACCATGCGATCGCTTTCTTGCCGGATGCAAGTCAGTGCGCAGTGAACGTGCGTGGAGTAGTCGTCCCTCGTACGGATGAGTCCAGTTGCTGGCAGTTGCTGATGCGATTGTGCTTCCTCTGTCGGTGGAATTCATTCACCGGCGAATATAACGCGCCCGAACAAAGAACATAACCCATTTGAATGCGAAAAAAGGGTGCGACTGTGACGAACAAGTAGAAAGCACATGCACATCAAACAAATCTTCCAACCGGAGTGCTCGATGCAGTTCCCGCAGACAATGCGGTCCGACTTGTGGATGCAAATGGGGGAAGCCGGGAAGATCAAGATCGCAAGATCCGTTTTTTTTCTCGCCAGGCCTGTCGCCGTTCGGCTTCAGTTTTAATTAACTATGGTACTGTTTGGCAAACACTTTTCCTTTTCCTTACGATTCCGGTTCGACTGATGAGTCGTGGTGCCTTATGAGCAGTAAGTGCTCGTAATAGGAGGCGTTTGACTCGTGTCGGAATGATGAAGTAGTGGTGAATGGTAAGCAAAGTGTATACAGCAGAACGATGAAGTGAATATAAAGGAGCTTAGATTCTTTGTGATTGTTATCTGGGAAGGATGGCTGTAGAAACATTACCACGCAAACGATCTGCTTATTCTGGTTTCACATAGAAGCTGTTTTCATGTTTGCTTTCACAAAGAAAAACATGTTTTGATTGCCGCCATGCGATATTTCATCACATCGTGCGATCTATTACAGACGTTTGTTGATATTTGAAACTGGCGTTCAAATTAATTGTCTTCGATATGGTGATTTTTCAACACAAAGTAAAGAATGTTTTCCAGTTATACAGTTTTTAATTATGATTTGAACGTTACGTTCTGTGTACTAATTCATTTTCAATTTTAATTTTATATTGTTGTATAAAAATGTACAAACAAAATATAGCGGGTGTAGAATACTTACGAAGCGCCTGGCTGAATTTACTTCGTCTTCGCACGGCAGCGACCAGTTTCGTTTTCGATTGTTGACACACTATCCACCAAAAATGTTCCCGAAACCATGGCTAAAATTGGGACATGGTGATATTAACTTATTTGGAGAAGTCAATAGGCTCAATAACTTCTTGTTGCACATGAAATAGTTCTACCCATGGATACTTTAGGCCTCATTTCGCTGGAATTATCCAGGAGGAATTCTAGTAACACTGCTTTGGAATTACCTTCATAGACCCTTGTATGTATCTATCTTAACCCGTGACTCATGTTTTCCAGTTAAACAGTTTTTAATTATGATTTGAACGTTACGTCCTGTGTACTAATTCATTTTCAATGTAATCGACAGTTTCTAGTTGTAAATATTTTAGTTTAAAATCTCGTTAACTTAGTTAAAGTATTAGTAAATTGCTAGTCCGAACGAAAGAACATGTAGCGTTAAGATTAGTTGGGTTGTCATGATTTTCATCTAGATATGTAAAATATTAAAATTACATTCCATGTTTTTTTTTATTTCAATTTTGAATTACATAAATTAGTTGTTAAATAATCCTACCAACACAGGTAGTTTAAAAGGCGTTTAAAGAAAATCATAGAAACCGAATTTAGCAGTTGTTGATTAAATTGATTTAATTGTTACGGCAAATTGCGTGCCGCTAGTAAAAGAAAAAATAACACAAACAATATGTGTAACATTTTTGAGCTCGGATATACAATCTCAAACAAACATAAGATAATAATCGTGAATATATGATTTAATTATCAAACTGTTTACTTTAAATTTCTATTTTTGTGGTTCTTCTTTTATGATTTAAATCGGAATTATTATGTTTCACTATAACTGTATAACTATAACTAATTATACAGAAAACTAAATACAAAAAGAAACTAAACTAAAATAGATAATTGGGTGATTTTATTGTATGCCATTTTGATGGTAATAGTTTGAGGAAATTATGAAATTTGTAAACATAGGCATAAATATGCGTAAATTAATCATTTTAGTTTTGATTTTTTTAAAGTTTTTTAGCTTCAACACTAGTTTTGTAGTTACTTTCGTTTTAACTTATTTTTATATTTTTTACAGTTCCGCTTTGGCAGCAACATAACGTAATATTTTATACATAATATTAGTTTAAAAATTAAGAAAGTAGGTCAATTTGTTGCTAAATCGAGTGATTGCTAAAGTTCAAATTTATATTTTACTCTCTATGCCACACAATGTTACAAGCGGTCGACCTCTAGCGACCGTAATGCTCTAATTAATAATGTAACACCTATTTGATCCAAGAGCTGGAACACCTGGCAACGTGGAAGATGGGTTACGCGTACGCGGTGTAAACCACCATACACGCGATGCGACGCAAAATTCCAACCTCACAGACGCCATGGATCTGTTATCACGTACTAATTAGATAATTGTCAGGTCAAGGAGGAGGCCTGGTGGATAGGGTGTGGTGTCGGAAATGTACTGCACTTGACACACCACGCACAACCATCATCCGGCGCATAGAAACGCGTGTCATACAAATGGCTGCAATTACGATAAATCGAAGTTCCAAACAGCAGCAGAACTTCCCGGCTGGTTCCGAAAACAAAACGATGCAACAAAAAATGTACATGAGTTCAGGCACGCATACACATACCTTGCTGGGTACCCGCATCCGCACGCAAATTGAATTTGAATACCTTCGGCAAACATCCATGCAACGGAATCGCAACTGCAGTCGTCTTTCCCTCGTTCAATCCTCGCCGCACCTCCGGGAGTTTGTGGGTACGGGTTTAACTCATTTCAGTTAGTTTCGTTTCTGCACAATTCTGGCTGTCTCCTTGTCTCGTTCCTCGGCACTCGTGCATCTGTGCCACTGATCTCATTTGCCATCCTGCTTGGGAACGTCGGGCCGACGGTCGTATAATTGCGTCACTCGTGCAGAATTCCAAATTCGCCCCGAAATCCATTTAAAACCTCCGGAAGGGCATCATTTCTCCCGCAGTTTGTGTCAGTTGCCGATCGTCGACAGTTCGGTAGTGTCGCTTGATCGTGTTCGTTCAATTGACTGTATTCCTCGGCGGAGAGCTGCAAACAAAACATCATCATGTGCCGCCTGCTGTCGATCGTCGAGATAGTTCTAATTGGGATCGTCGGAACGATCGCAAACTCTACGCACGATCAGGACCACAAACAGCTGTTCGTGGAACGGCTCTCGAACGCGCAACGGATAAAGTATTTCGGCAGTGAGAGTGAAAGTGATTGGCCATATTTTGAGGTAGTGAATCTTGAAATACGTCATCCGAATGACGCCGGCAGGGACGTGAGGGACTTTAATCTGAGTTTCTCCTTTCGGAGTGAACCGATCGTGCTACGGTTGAAACCAAACGAAGTGCTAACCACACCGCCGACGGCTGTGTTTACGACGGCACAGGAACGTGTCACGAAGGTGCTGGACGGAGATCGTACGGCAGGCGCGCATTTTGTGCATAATGATGAAAACACTACGGCTGCTATTACGTCCGGCGGTGATGATCGATTTGTATGTATAGAATGTGCCTTTTGGGAAGTGTTTGTTTGAAGTATGCTGGAGAATGGCTGTAACTTTGTGTCATAAAGGTTTTGGTGAAAGATTTACTAACATAACGACAAGAAAAGTGTTTAACACATAGTTTACATAGAATGAATGTTTTATTTCTTTGTGTAATTCAGTTCCAACCTAATTCCTAACAAATTTAAATTAAGTTAATATATTGTTTCGAAGTGGTAAAGCTAATAATTGTTATTGTTATTGTTCTAGTGATCTATAAAGCTTCGTTTATTACTCAGTTTTATCCAGTTGAAACAAAAAAACATAATTGCTAGAAAGCCGAATTCAATTTGTTTATTAAGAAAAAAAAAATCTTTTTACCAATATTTGTGCATAATATTAAAATGAGTGAAAACTTCGATAAGTGGCTGCAGAGAGATAAAACGGCGCAAGTGAAAGGAACTGATCGATCAATTTAAAATAAATAATTATGAGCGTTGAAACATAATTCAATGATAATCTTTTTACTTATGACAAATGCTGAATACATCAATTATTGTACGTTGTCATAATTACATCAATTTTAAACCATTAATGATTTTAATGTTATGTACAAAAAATTTTCAGCTAATGAAGCCCATTCACAGCAATTACGAGACATTCAATTACAATGAAAAACTAACTAACTATCCAACTAACATTTAACCATGTCAATCACGATTTTCGTTTTAAAGTTTTATTTGATTGTTTATTAAACATAATGCGGTATTCCGAGTGCGCCATTCGCATTTTTTTTGTCCTTTTGATATTGTATTTTTATAAGATTACTATTATTATGCTTTGTATCTTTGTATCTCTAACGTTATAGAGTGGCATTATTTTCCACACATCCGGACCACTGGAAATTCTTCCTGTAGAAGATCGACAAGTATTTCTCGAGCAATTCCCCCCATTACGACGACCACATGTAGTAAAAACGCTCCAGCTGCCTGCTACATCTGACGTAGGATACGAGCTTATACGTCGTCGCACACATTCCCAGATTCATCTACTCGGTGATACTCTTGGGCAGAAGAACTATTCATCCTCGGAGCTGGAGGAAGTTGATGCACGTGATGGACGCAATCGAAGCGCTCCTACGCGAAGTGGCAAACCATTGGTGGAATTGGCAGTATTTTTCGACCAAGCAGCGTACAACACATTTTATCCCTACTTTGATCATAACGATGCGGCCCTACGAGACTTCTTGCTGGCGTACATCAACGGTATACAGGCGCTATATCATCATCCGTCTCTTGGACAAGGTGTCGATATAACGTTGGTGTACCTCGAGCTCATGCGTACGCAGCCTCCTGCGATGCCTCACTATAACGGTGAGCGTAATCTGCTGTTGGACTCCTTCTGTTCTTATCAGAGCAACCTGAACCAAGGACGGTGGGATATGGCTTTGTATCTGTCGGGATTGGATTTCTATTCGATCGAAAATGGCCGTCGGAATGGAGGCACCATGGGATTAGCAACGGTGGGGGGAGTTTGTTTGAGCGATTATGCATGCGTTATAGCGGAGTTTGGAGCTAGGAACATTTTTGGTAAACCATATCCTTCATCGGGCTTTACTTCGATTTTCATCGCCGCACACGAAATTGGGCATAAGTAAGCCTATGACTACTGTAGAATATTTGTAAGAGGTTAAATCATTGGTTTTCAATGTACTTCCAGTCTTGGAATGCATCACGACTCGAAGGGAAATGGATGTCCGACGGATGGGTTTGTGATGTCTCCTTCTAGAGGAACGCAAGGCGAAACTACTTGGTCTACCTGTAGTGCGGATGTGATCTCACAGCTAAGGTAATATTTGTTACTCTGTTACTCTGTTATCATAAGAAACTCTATCAAAGTTTTAAAACGAATCGCATTAATTTTAGTTGGGCAGGATGTTTGTTTGAAGCAGACTCGAAAGCTGCATCGGAATATGATACTTCTAAATATTATGACCACCCTGGGCAATCGTGGACAGCCAAGAAACAGTGTGAAGTGTTACTAACGTAAGTATATAATTGATAATTGACATCATTTTTGTAGATAACTAACAAGATGTTTTACATAGAGATAAGGATGCTATATTAGCTTCGTCGGAATTACCGGCTATTTGTCAGAATCTACGATGTCGCACTCCGCACCGAACAGGATTCTACTTTGCAGGACCAGCTTTGGAAGGCACCGATTGTGGTGATAGCAAGGTACATTTGTATAAATGAATCATTTTTTTTAAAGTTTAATCTAAATTATTGCATAATTTTCGTTTTTATTATCAAACATAATTTATGTTATATTTATTATATGCCTGTACATTTTTATCTGAATGTATGTATTTACATTATATTTTTACCATTATATGTATTATATTTCTAAAAAAAGGAAACGAATTTAAAATCATCATTGGTTCAAGCAAGTGTGACTAAAAGTTTCGAATCGAACAATTCTAGTTATACAAACCGTTTAAATTTTTCTGTTTTGATAGAAACTCGAACTGTTTGGTGTTGATCGATTTTCATCGATTCGATGAATTGATGTTATGGAAGTTATGCAATCCGCAACACATCTGCTTATCACAATGGGATTTACCCGGTCATTGTTTAGTTGCCTTTACCAGCCAATAGTGTGTATATTTTTTATTGTGTTTTATCAGATTTGTAATATCGATGGTTCATTTTATGTTTATCATCGCTGAAAATTGACAACGAAAATTGAATTGATGTATAAAATTCACATTTATTCATACATTCACGAGTTATATGTCTTCGTTTTGGATGAAACGTAAATTGCAAATAATGTAAATATAATTCATGTTTCAAATTTTGTACAGCGGAACAGATTGCTGGGCAAATATATTTTTAGTTATGCTATTAATTTAACAAAAAATGGAGAGATTTGAAAGATGAAAATAGTAGGATGAACACTGCAAACTGAATTTTTTTTTTTTAATGAAGCATTTCATCAAGAGATGGCATCATTTAAGAAAGGTTATCATATCACGTTAATCACGTTAATCTATTATTGCTGTAATTTTTGTATTAAAGTATCATAGCATGAATTGGTGTTTTGATTTACAATAGCATGGTAGTTCTGTTATTTGTTCTAAAAAGTGCATACGAATTTGTGTGAACTTCTAGAGTGCACAACTTAGAGCAAATAATAAAATTTTTGAAACAAGAAAATTAACATAAAGTTTCGGAAATTTCACATTTCAATCAGAGTGGAAAGTAAAGACTTTTTACTAAAAACTAATTAAACTAACATTTTTCATCTATTCGTATTGTCTTATTTACTTATTATTATCGACTTATTTTTGTAATCACTAATGATATGCTTAAATTTTTAATAAATTGCAAGTGGTGCAAAGGCGGCTCATGTGTGAAACAAAAGAAGAAACCAACCATGGTTATTCCCGGTGGCTGGAGCGAGTGGATGGATGAGGAGTGCGTTTCCGGTTGTTTGGAACAGTCGAAAGGATACAAACGGCGTACGCGTCGCTGTGACAATCCTCCTCCAGTTAACACCGATCAAGGTTGCGAAGGGGCAGCGCTGGATCTCGCGATCTGTGACGATCAGCAGCTCTGTCGAGCAAATCGGGAACCGGTCCCGTTCTATGCCAGCCGACGGTGCCGTGAGTTCAGCCAACTGTTGCCCCGTCTAGATCCTGAAGGTCGAGGTATTCAAGGACCATACGATTCGAAGCGCTTGTGGATGAGCTGCGCAATCTACTGCAAACGGGCCGATAACGATGCTTACTACGCTCCACGATTCGATTTGAATGATCTGGGTGTGGATTCGTATTTTCCCGATGGAACATTGTGCCATCAGGAGAAGGGTACGAATTACTACTGCCAACAGCATCATTGCCTGCCAGAGGTGTGTATAGCGCTAGTAAAATCATGATAGTGTTCGAATTTCAATTTAAAACGTAACTTCCTTGCAACTATTCGCAGAACTTCAAAACATCGAAGATATCGATTTGGACCATCACGGACGACATTCCGGTAGCTGGTAATGCGCTGCCATTCGACACTCACTTCCTAGATAGTGCTATATTGAACTATTTGTCACTGGATAAAAATATCATCCCCCTGACCGGGACATGGGCTTTGAAACCAGAACATCTTCCAAATGACGATCAATGGGTTGATGGAGACTATTTGGATTTGTCGGAGGGTTTGAGAACGCAGATGAATAGGACCGGGGAACATTAGCTTTATGTTTATTAGTGCTAGTGTTGTAAATAATATTATCATCGCTTTGTAGTTTATTTTACCGGTTTTTATATGTTGTAGTTATATGTTTTTGGTCTATCCGATTTGATGTTATGTAATAGTATAACAAGTTCTTGATGGTATAAGTTACCCCTTTTTCAAATTGTTGCTAGCGCTAGTAAAGGATTTTATGCATTGTAAGCGAATATTGAAACGATGACGAATAACAGAAACATTATCAGCTAGTTGTATATTCAAATATAGGAAAGAGAAAAGAAAAAAAAAAAGAAAAACGTTTGACCCACTTTGAAGTTTGCCGTTTGTTCTGTATTGGTTGCGTGCTTGATGGTAAATATAATGTTTGATAACAAAATGGTGCCGTACTTAAGGACATCTTGAAGATTATTGTACACCGCACGTCAGCAAAAGTTCGGCAAAAAGGTGAAGTTTGCTTACCCTGATAACAGACGGAAAAGACTTGAGATAAACAGCAACAACAGTGTCTTGAGATATCGTGCAGCGGACATGTTTGCATTTGCGAATACGTATAATGTTTGATAAGCGAAAAGGCCCTTCGACGCATAGTTTGACGCACTTTTCTAATTTTACAAGAGCAACTCCCCATGTCATCGTCAGTCCAATGTTATCATGAACGGTTAGTTTCTTCGCTCATTCGCTTCGGAGCTATAATCAGTTGAAAACGTGATATTTGTGTTTAGACTGGATATTTCAGCGCTGCCATGCATGTCAATTCACTTAGAGGCTAATGAAAAACAAATTTGAATGTTGTGGTGAAAAATGTTTATTCCAGATCCCAAGGTACGATCGGATCGATTTACGGTAGATGAACCGCCGTCCAAAAGGTGTTAATAAGATCATGTGGCGCTTTTTCACGACCTTCGAATAGATCAAAGGTAACGGGGCGGGACAAATGTATCCCTTCGGGATAGATGTAATTTTGTTTCGTTGTGTTTTGTGAAGCCAGCAGTGTAGTAAAACTCAAATATAAACGCGATGGAGATAAACAATTTCAATGTGACGATAACGTATCAACCTGCCGTGAATCAGACAAATTAATAGGTGTTATAATTCGATCGAATATAAATATTACTCCGGTTGTTGAGGGATTTATTCTATCGATCGGCAGATTATAGGATTTGTTACCGACTACCGTCAGACGAAATGATTAGCCCTTTAGCGATATGGTTATCAAGAGCACAGCACAGTGAGCAATTAGATGGCTTACGATGTGTTGTATGGTGTAGATATGAGTTGCAAAATTTTCCCAAGTTTGTATGCTATAATATGAACAATGCGTAGAAACAAAAAATGTATTTTTCAATTGAACTATTGATGTTAGAAAATACCAATCAGATCGTAAATGGCACGAACTAGATTCAGAGAGTAAAAAAAAGTACAAAACGTTCAAATCGTTCATCATGCTTTTGCAAAACATTATTTTTGTCGCGAACGCATTATCAATTTACGGCCTATTAATATGATTCCTTAAATATGTTTCGCAACTGTCTTGTAAACGTTTTAAACGATAAATCGTAAAAAGGGATCGCTATAGAGCATACTTCTTTTTTATATATATATTTTTTCAATGCTGCATAAATAGAATATTGAATATGAATATAATATTGAACGATTCTTTTTAACGTACGATTAAAACAAACCAGTATGAGCTTTTCACTCTGAACAGGGACAATTATTTCGAAATGACAATAGAACTATGCATTTCGTTGTTGCATTTAACAGCACAGTGACAATGAGAAATGCAGTACAAGTGCATTTACCAACACCGCTACAGAAAAATTCAACTCTCGATCCTCAACGATCAGTACACGCTGAGAGAGAAACGAAATGGGGAAAATAAATAAAGCGAGAAGGAGATAGCTGAGCGGGTTGGGCGAATGCGTGAGTTTCCATTAATTTTCCGCATTCGTCGTAGCCATGAGCCGAGGTAGCGAGAAGTGCAACGTGCGCGCACTATGGTAGTAGTGGTGCGATAGGGCGCGCGCCCACTCCGAGCGTGCATATATATGGGTGAAGCGGCTGGAGCGGCTTCTCCAGATGAATAACAGTCACCGTCGCATTTTCATTCCCCAAGTGCCAATTGAACGAGTAGGTTGTGTGTGGTACCGTGCGGCCTCGTGTTGCTCCATAATCGTTCCACGATCTTAGTTCCATCGGTGGTGCCCATCGGTTGGTTGGAGTTGTTTGTTTACGTCCTGGTGGAGAAAACAGAAGAAAAAAACGCTTCGTCCGTTGTTAGGCTTTCTGTAGATTTCAGTGAAATCTCTGCGTGGCTCACCGTGTTCGATACGCACGATCGAGTACGCGTTACTTTACTGGCGATTGTTGTGTGTGCGC
>JXWZ01000091.1:0-13056 GCA_000956215.1 Anopheles farauti No. 4
GGGGGAGGAGGAGGAGGAGGAGGATGAGGGGGGGTGCTTGGTGTGTTGCGTACCAGAACGGCAAGAATAACCCCAGGTAAGAGAAGGGTGTGGAAGTGGAAAGTGGTGGCCTCGCGGGTGCTGCAAAATAAAAGAACAGAGGAACAGGGAGAGAGAGAATAAAAAAAAACATCGCATATGCATTTGGGTCTATAAAACGCATCAACGCGCACTCACGCAGGTTTAGCGGGTGAAAGAGAAGAGATGGAAGAGGGGGTGTTGTGCATCGTTAGCTCTGGGTGCATTGCTATACACCCTGACGTCCGGAGCCGATGTTATATGCATGTTTGGGTGCATAGTTTGTTAAACAACATAATGTACCATCATCATGACACCACATTTCGTGGAATTTCGATGCACACGGTTGGTGGCTGGATGGATGGATGGCGTGGGAGGGCTGCCAGCGCAGCATGAATGGTTTGTGTTCCGATGGTTGCACCCATTTCGCGGTTCACTGAACCTCGCACCCTTCACCTTCCCCGACCCACACCGGTTGACCGGTTTTTGGGAAGGTGGTCGTTCACAAACGATAGTCTTTGGCCCCGATACGGTGTTGCGGATCAGTTTATAAAGAGTTTTTCACCATGCGCACGCTTCCTCCACCCTTTTCTCTCCCTTTTTCTATCGTTCTCTTTTTCTCTCTTTTCTCTTTCTCTCTCTATCTCTCTCTATCTCTATCTCTATCTCTCTCTTTCACACGAATGCAAACTGACTGTGTCCTACCGGTCGGTCTTCCGTCATTTGCGTGCAGTTCTCCACCACAAACACACACCACCCCACCGTCTGTTTGAAACGACGCTATTTACGGGGGTGCCTTTGTGTTTGCGCCCGCTCATTCTCGCTGCCGGTGTGGTGGGATTGTATGTTGTACCCGGCACCTTGATTGATGAGCAGTGCAGCTTTACCAATTGGGGTAAGTTCATTTGGCAATTGTAGGCCAATAAACTTCCGATTGCGAAAAGGAAATAAAATGCAGCGAAAATGAGTGCAAAACCCACCCGACTATCGTGGCCGTGCCGGTTGCGGAGTAATTTTAATGCTGCATTTTTTTTTGTTTCCTTTTTTACTCTCCCGGGATAATTTTATTTTTTGTGTACACGGTCGGCGTGTTTTAAATTCATTGATTTGATTTCGAGGACGTTGAACATTTTTGTCATTTCTTCAAATTTACAAAGTTATTTTGATTGATAATTTGGTAAAAACGAAAACTTTAGCGTTTACCTCAGTATACATACTATATACTATGTGTACTTATTTATAAAAAATAATAAACAACATTTTCTATCATTTGTTTCAAATATTTTCACGGGGAATCATTATAGCATCACTAAATATTTATTCTTAAAACTATTTCATAATATAAAAAACTCCATTAAATTGACACAACGTACTGAAACTTTTCTAAAAAAACAAAAGGATTATGACGTGTGGCATCCTGGATAAAACATATTTTAGCAAGCATTAATGTAAACGTTGTTGCGTAAAGAACAGTTTTTGTTAGTGAGAAGGCCAGGAAATGCTTAAAAAATGCTATTTAATGTATTTTTTAACTATTCAATCACATTTACAGGTGCACAGATACAAAAAGAAATATGTTCCTACTGTTCTGTTTCGGTCACAATGATATATCTCTTATGGTTGATGAGAGAGAAAACAACCGAAGGAATGCTTTGGCAAAAGCCAAAAAGACAGAATGATAGCGAGAGAGAGGATAAAAATAAATATTGTCATACTGGTTGATGGAAAGGAAAGGGCGGGTGCCACCGGGTGCAGCGAGAGAAGTGATGGACAGGTGACACCGTTTAAAAATTTTTAAATCTAGGTGCATATGTACCTCGATTTGACGACTGGTTTTAGTTGAATTCGTAGTCAACTTTTTAATATTTTCTTATACAACCAACAACCACTCTATACTCCAGAATCCTTCGGACAACTGGGTTATTATTTATAAATATAAATCATTTTGTTCTCGATTTTTTTACGTTCAAAAATAAGCTATTCAAACTGTAAAATATTTGCATGAAATTTTCAAACCATTAAACAATACCAATATTACACTATCATTATCTATGTTTATATCGAAAAGGTGTTTTAAATTAACTAATGCTTAACAAATGATTTCACGTCAAAGCAAAAAGAAGTTTGCAAGCCGCTACTAGTTTTGCAGAAGATATTTATATTTGATATTAACATGCGTTATTTTTATATATCTCAGATTTTCCTTGAACTCGACATCGTTTCTTTACGACTTCTCGCCTAAATTCTAAATTCAGTTCTAAATGTAGTTTACGTTTACGTATGGTTGCTGACATATTATTGTCCTCACTTGATGCTTTCAGATGGCACAGGAATCTTTTGATATATGTATGTAAATCGAATAGAATGTACGCTGTTTTGTCTTTTCTGTGCTGACCAATCTTTTGTAGCATACATAGCGTACTGCGCAGTCTAGTTGTAGTTGCTTATTTGTGTATTAGACAGTGTTCACCGCTTATTAGCAGACCCAAATACATTATCATACTGTTCTTCTCTTATTACCAAGATTGAATGAAGATATTGATAAGTGAAAAAATATATACGCCTGTTAGTTGTGATAGAAGTCATACGTAATCCAAGACGAAGTGCTTCAAACTTACTTCGGATTAACCACTGTTTTGATTACCGTTGGTAGATTAATGAGAATCCATAGGAAATGATGACTTGATAACGTTTGGATCATGCCTTCCAATAAGGATTCCAAGAGCTGTATTTTATCTTAGTGCAAGCAATTCCGATCCAGCGATCCAGGGATCAGTGCCATTTGGAGGTGTAAACACCTTTCTTAACTATGCGGTTTCCAATCCTCTAATCCATATAAAACATGTTTGTTATATGCTTTAACGTGCACATGCTCTGCATTTCAGTTTCAAACGTATACGATCAGAATTTAAGTCCGTTGTAGTATTCAGTCTGGAAGAGACGATAGAAGACGGAGATAAGTCATGTAAACAACATGTTAGGTTTCGAATGTTCTGGCTTACCTGAAGTCTGTCTTACCTTAAAAAAATATCTGTCTTGTCTTAAGTCAAGTTTCCATGCTCGATTTAATGGTATCAATTAATGTGAATTGCTACTCTGTGCTTACTCTGTGCTTCTAACAGAGATTTTCATTAATTCGTTATTCCATAGTTGATGGCCAACCTTACATTTTTGAGTTCTTTCTTCTTGAAAATGCTGTTGCTGATACCAAAGTTCAAGCGATTTATTTTTATTTCAAAGCCACCTTTGATAGCATTCTACAAAACTGATTGCAAAACTTAATATTCCTTGAATTGAAGATACAATATTATGTTGATTTTCATACCTTCTATCGAATCGACATTCCGGAGTCTCCTTTTAACAATGGGGTCTAGTATACAACATGATCAAATTAGATTTTCCAACCTGACTAATCTACATAACTTATAGTTTCATCACAAGCAGAAAAATGCAGTTTGTATTTGTAACACCAGCTCTGAAATTTATGTTCTTGGAGCAGGTGTGTGACAACGAAGTGTACTCTCTCCAATTCTACTCAACATTTATATATCTGACATTCCCAAAATACATAACTGCAAACAATATTTGTATGCTGATGCTATAACTATCGCAGCAACTGGCAAACAGGCAAAACCAATAGTAAAATTATGAAATATATCACTCCAAAAGTACTCAACATAATGCAAGCAATGGAAATTAAAAGTAAATGCTAATAAGTCAGTTCTATATTTTTCACTAGATTTTCGTAACAAAATAAAATACATATCCGTGATCTTCAATTTGAAAACTCTGACAAACCATGGAAGGAAAATGTTAAATATCTTGGATTAACCTTCCGTAAAACAAAAAAATACCTTCCGTAAACATATTTAAAACACAGTCATTAAATGCGAAAAAATATTCCTCACTATATGCAGTTTCGTAAATAGGAAATCAAAACATAGCTTAAGAAATAAACTTATGATCTACGTTGCTTTAATAAGTCCAATCATATCACACACCTCATAAATATGGGCTTGTTGTGCTAAAACACATACGAATAAAATACAAATGGACATGCCAAAATAAAATTCTAAAAACCATACTTGATGTTCCACCATCGCACAGGATACATATTAACCACAATATTTGGAATATCATTACAATTCAACAATACCTATACAAGCAAAACTATAATTATACTACCAAGAATTCATGGAACTCTACGTTCATTACCAACAAAAACCATCTTCAAATATCCCTAACAGCTACCAACATTCTCAACCGACCAACGAACATACCAACATTGCTTAGAAATGATTGTTGATTTATTTACTTTTGCTAGTTTTGTGTTTAAGTTCAGGGATAGGTTAGCGTAGGATATAAGTTAAGCAAAAAAAATGTTTATTTTCCTTTTACATGTGATGTGGAATTTTCTTTAAACAAATTTTCTCATTCTATATTATGACACACAAAAATAATGATCTAAAAGAGTTCTTTCGACAAAGCTAATTTAAACCTATGAAATAAGGGAAACGACACATTATAAACGATTGCATCAATGCCAATCGACTCAAAACATATTATATCTTCTCCTATTCTGAACAAACAATAAATGCGCGCGAATAAACAATTAATGAAAACTTCGGTTTTCTTTGCAATATCTTGTGATGCTTCTTTTTATCGTATTTCAAACTCACCTAAGGTTATATTTTCTTAAACTAGCCTAAACAATACAACCTTGGTGTATTCCTTGAAGAACCTATTCCTCTAAACATCTGAGAATAGCAGTTGGAACTCGGTTTGTCGTTACTACCTTTTATAAAATTTATTATTCCTCAGTTGTCATCTCCGTTTCAGTCTAGACTGATTATATATGCATTCTAAGCTGATATTACCGCTTACGATATTTTAAAGTTTTTATTTTTACCTTTATGTTTATAGTTTATGTTAGCTTGGTGTGTAAGCTTATATTAGATTAAAGATTGCAAAAAAGGCTTTAAAGGCAGAAAAGTGAGACATTAATGAATTAACAAAACAAAATAAATTAATTATTAAACAAATGAACAAAAAACGTAAACCAACATTCATCACCCACTCTTCAAGGAAGAAAAGCTGAAGAATGTAGATGAGAGAAAAGAAGAAGTATAAAATAAAAAAGCGATTGTAGAAGAAGAAAACGAGGCAAGAAGTTTGTAGAGAAACAAACAAAGCAAGAGAATACGGAGAATGATGGGAACGAGGAGTGGAGAAGGGGAAAAACATATATTTGTCCTACTCTTCTTTTATGCTACAAAATTACGCTAACATTTTACTTGCATTCACATACAACATTCACGTTAAGATTTTTTTAAAAACATATTTATACTAATGTTTTATCTCATTGGTAACATTATTGGTTTTCCGTATCTCCAATACACAAACATTATTGGTTTTCCGTAAACGTTCCGTTTGTCGTTCTGAAAATATCAAACATCAACTATCATCCTCATGTGCAAGCTACCTGCGAAACAGGATTGCCAGTAACAATGTGATGCATACTAAAATAAGAAAGGATGAACGCAGGGCAGGGGAACTAATAAAACATTTGTAAAATGTCCTAGTCCCTGATGCACCTGAGCCAGAACCTGGACTGGAACCGGTTAACCGAGATGAGCCCGGTTTTTAACACTCGTAACACTATTTATGGCACAGCTGTCGTGCGCAGCGCAAACTTTCACCTTCCTTCAACTGGCTACACCCTGTTCGTTCCTCTACCTCCAAGTATGGTCAGCATTCTGCCTCATCTGTTTTGCTCTAAACGGGTTCTTCATCCACCTAACGGATTCCACAACCATCCAGTGCTGTCAAGGATCAAGAATTCAAAAAGGATTCTTGTTGAAAGTGTTTTTTTTTCGAACGTTTGCTTTACTCCACGAAGATAGCGAGCGTGAGAAGTTGGCAACGATTAAAACCAACTGTGTGGAGTGCTACAACGAGGGTGGAAAGCAATGCTAAAAAGAAGGGTGTTATGAGCGTCTTCCAACCCGAAGAATCGAGAACATCGCTAGCCGAACATGAGAGCTTGCTGAACATGAGCAAGGAGTCGCTTTCTTTTAGGTTTTAGAGAGCGAGGCCTGCCATCATGTTCTTTGGTATATAAATGTGCACGTATATATGTGCCTCCAGAAAACTCCCTACTTATATTAACTCCCCACATCTGCCTCCCTTCCACCGACTCGTTTGCTTTCTTTGTATTTTTTTCTCTGAGCTCCAAAGTTGGTGGAGATAGTACATATTTATGTATGCTGCTACTAACGATACCTAATGATGTTGGGACGGGCCTTTTTTATTTGCATAGCTTAAGTGGTAAGGGTCACGGTGAGCATAAGAACGGAGAGAATGTGAGAAAGGCACCAACCGTCAATGGGTCGGTGGTAAGGTGGGAAGGAACATCCGAGGCGGAGACTAAGACGACCCCCAGGACGGGTTTTTTTTATCTCGTTTCCAGGGTTGAAAAGTGCAGCAAAGCATTGCGAACTTTCCGTATATTTTTTTCCGACCGATTATATCCTTCCAATACTATGGACTAGTCGGTTTGGAAAACTATTTCATGCTCCTTACAAATTTTCATTCTCCACCATTTGTATTCATTCCTATACTCGACCTGTGAAAAAGTAAAAACGGTGTCGCATAGAAAGGTGAATGTTTGCTGCCTCCCTGTGCTCTAGCATAATTTTAACTTTGCATTCACGGAATTTATACAATGTTGAACTATTAAATACAAGGTGAACAAGGATTTGGACAGCAAATCAGTCTAGATACTTTTTGTAATCCCGATCATTAGAAGTTGTAAAAAAACTATTTTATGAAAAACGGAAAAACCACGCTTAGAACTATTTGTTGAAAATTATATTTTCTAGAAGAAATTTTCAAATAGTAATCCATATCGTGTCAAACTCATACGACAAGCTGATTTTGTATATTAAACAATAACATGAAGGGGTCTTTAAGTAGCGTTGTGGCAAACAAGAAAACAATTTTTTTAGTAGTTTTGTGCATTTTAATTTTAATAATCTTAATACTTATAACAAGATAAACTAAAACAAATATTTATACAAACTTTGGCATACACTGAATTTAGTTTCAATTAGAGTTAAATAACGTATTTTCAAAGAATGTTTATAACTTTCAATTTGTATCACGTTAAGTGCAGAAAATGTTTTAATATAATTGTGTAATTTTTTAAAAATATTTTTAGTGGCTTGCGTTGGTTATGTTGTCATACTAATGAAACGGTAATCTTTCAAAATATGTTCATAACATTCTATTCCAACATCTTTTCCTTAAAAAAGTCATACCAAATTATAAAATCGTATCGTTATTTCACACTTTATATTTATCCTTAAACCTAAAATTAAGATGCTGGCGTATTTGATGGCAGTACATTACGTATGCATTTTTGTGTGACGTAGCACCTGTTCTTAAACCTGTGCTGGAGATTCTTTAGCGCACAAACACAACCTTTTCTATTTTTTAATAGTGTTTGAATGTTTAATTCCCGGATCGGACAGTGCTGAGCAATACTCCATTTTTTTGCACAGGTTGGATGAAGAAATGAACGAATCAAAAGCGTTTAATCGATAGTTATTATTCTATTTAATATTGAGAATAAATATACAGCAAATCATCTATATCACCATTTGAACCCAAATCCAGTGATTAATGCGTTGTTGATGGAGCGTGCATGGGTGGCTATGGTGTGAAAATCTATTAAAACAGCGGCGGTTTAAGGAACTATTTAGTATTTGGAACGGTTGCTTTTAATGTTCCTTTTTGTACGCCCGTGCTCTATTATATTCCACTTACTAATAAAACCGTTCGTTATTACTTTATAAGTAATTAAACAGTCAAACTTTACATTATTGCTTCTTTTCTTGCAATTAACAGTCATTTAATACTTCTTCCAGAATCTCCACACAATAGGACATTAAAGGTTATTTTTCGAAATTAAATAATCTTCATTTATCTTACGTTCCCGGTCTGACTGAGCAAATTTTAAAAAAATAAAAGATAAAACAAACGGTTAATGATTACATTGCGACCTGGTGGGAATTTGCTTAGATGTAAAACTGTATCAAAATGCGTCTAATAATTATGTGCATTATCAAATACAACATAATTTTTCGCAGATACCCACACACGGAAAGCAGCAAAACCAAAAATCGGAAGCGGTCCATCGAGATCAATCATGTGGCAAACAAGCATCCGGGAAAACAAAGAAAATCGATCGATCTTTGCCTTTTCGGGATCATCGTGTTCTCCCACAAATTGATAGGAGCATAGCAATGCCCGCCCTCCAAAAAGCGACATTTCGTTGTTTCTTTTCCAGACATACGGTTACTCAGCTAAACAAAGATCTATAAACGACACTGCAACCAGTGCTGAATGTGGTAACGAAAGGCTCCCCCACCGGTTGCCAACCGCCTCGCATGGACATAACATCCTCCCGCTGAGAAAATCGTACAGCTTGCCCAGCATAAAGCTACATCTATAGAGTTGTCCGGAAAACGCCGACACGCGGCGGTTCATCCACGGTTAGGTTTGACTTTTCGCTCGGCAATGTTCCTGGTTGTTGCGTCGGCGCACCGAGCGTCGTCCTTTGCCGTCGTCGGACCGATCGCGCAAAGTGTCGAAGCATGATAGCAACCCGTCCCGTTCTCGCTGTACATCAACTTCCGTCTCGCTTTTACCATGCGCCCGTCGGCACGTCTGCACAGGATTTTCCTCCTGCGCCGCACGCACGGGGGCCTTGATAGATGGTGACGATATCGTCCTGGGTTGGAAGATTTTGTTACATGCGCGGTTGCCAGCAAATAAACTACCACATTGACAGCCACATTGTCTGTCAGCTTATCCCAGGCTTCGCCGGTAGGCCCGGAATTGGTAACATAATGCCATCATTTTTTTCCTCTGTCTTTGATCTGCTTCGTATCCAACATCTTGTCTTACTCGCCCTAGTATCTTGGTTTCGCCAACACTTTTCATCAGGCTGCTAGTAGTGCCGTTTCACTTTCCAGCTCTCTATCTCCTATTACTGCACTGGCGCGAAATAGCCCGAGTCGCTTTCATCGTAATGGTTACCATCCACTTTGGATTAGGATTTGTGCGAATCCTTTTACCCAGTTGCACATTTTTGCTTTGTTTCTTTTCGGTCGTTTTGTGCGTATGTGTATGTGTGGTACGCTCGGTACAAGCAAGAGTAAAAAATCACCTCCCCACACCCTTGTCGTAATGTTTTCTACTTTCGGGTTTCGCTACCAATTCCCAAACCATCCCATTTGGTTTTCCTTCCCCCGACGGCGGGGCCCTGCCTGAAGCCGAACTGGCCACCGAGATTTGGTTGCCGTGGGTTTTTCTATCGGTTTTCATCTGGCACCGTTTTGTGTGCTTGTGTGGGTCGATTTTTTCTACTCTCTCCCTATGTTTTGAAGCTTATGTTTTTTGCTTATACAATTCACGAACCGGAGGGGTTTCCGATTGTATCATCTCCCGGCCCAAAGAGCTATACATGTACATGTACATACGCTGCCGTAATATCCATTTTAATTCTATTATTTTATTTTGTAGCAGGCATGCCGCATTATGCATGCACAACACCTGGCGTGATGGACCGAGGAATGGCCTGAACGAAACCCAGGAGGACGGGTCGTCGCGTAACAGCTCAATCATTTCTAAATAGTTTTACCAACAACACATGCTTCATTATGCTGAAAATATTTCTCACCCGTGTGTCGGATATGCACGCATTTCGGATATGTTTTTTCTGTTTTTTTTTTATGTGGATTGCCTGTTCGTTTTTATTCCTTCGTTCATTTTAAAAAGACCTTCGTTACAACTTTATCTTCGACGCTACCTTCTCCCAACCCAATATTTTTATTCTCTTATTTCTGCGTCTACCCGAGAATAAAGTTGCATGCATGTAGCTCATCGTCGCCCGTCCAAGCTTTCCTCGCAGGGACACTGAAGTGCACCGTTTAAGATTTTCTTTCTGGCATCCAGGTGCTTCTCAGTGCCGACAATTTTGACGCTGGCCTGTCCTTTACCCCTATTGTATGTCGTAAGCCATGCTTTTTCGTATTCTCTTTAGCTCCTGCTTCCCTCGGAGGCATCGATTTTCTATATTTTTGTTACTTTTTTTGTAGTTTCCGCAGTCAAAGCGAGATCGGATGGTGTTGATAAAGTAGTTGCAATGTTGTTGCCCTGAAGCGTACAAGACAATCCCACTCACAGGTATTGCAATAAAAACACAATGTTTGAAGAGAGAGAGAAGAGGAAAGAGCGGAGAGTGGATGAGCTGGATAGGGAGAAAAAGAGACACAGGATTGTTTGGGAAAATTGTGGCTCGTTGCATTTAAGCTGTCTTTGTTGCACATTCATCTTTCCCGTACTCGTACTTTCATAACAGGACATCCCGCCAAGGACTCGCGCACGCTAGGTGGTGATAATTGTCGAGGATTTTTGGGGTGCCAAGCGGTACAATGATTCCATTTGCCTCATTTATGGGTTCATCTGGCGACCGTGTGAAGCAAGCATGTGACGATAGTTTATTGTCGCTAGCGTATGGTTTAGCTTATTTTTTCCAATCTTTGGCCCATTACAGGTACACGTACCAGCAACTACCCAGAGCCTTCGACCGCCTGTCGATATATATTGAGTGTAAGGGAAAATTGATCAAACCGTAGCCAAAAGGTACCGGTAACAATCACTGGGTAGGCTTGTTTGTTGGTTCGCCTCAAATCTCCTTTATTGTGCCCGTCCTACACGGCAATCGGTCGTTCGAGGAAGGAAATCGTGCGAGTATTCGTGTTCGAGCGAAGGCAACAAAAATCGTCGATTTTTCCTTGTTGGAGATAATTTGCCGCAACGCCGACGATGGCTGGCCCGTCGTCGGTGGGTTGATTCTAGAGGTAGAAAGGATCCGGAACGGATGCCTCCTTGAAAAAGCAACCCGATTCACTTCGGTTTCACTGCACGGTTGCTGATCCCGTGTCCTTGTACTATTTGTTTATTTGTTTTCCGAGCGCGGGTTCCTGAGGCTTACCTACAAAAGGTTTCGGGCATATCTTGTGCTATCCGTATCGCTTTCTACCGATCGATCGAGATTGCTGCGTTTGCTACAAAATCTGATGAGCCGTTCAAATCTTCTCAAACATACGCCACATCCGAAAATTTTATGAAGAGCGGAGGGAATTGAAGAAAGCTTGAGAAGAGAGAAAGAGACAGCAATAAATTTGTTCGTCTGTCATCCAATTGAATCCACAGCAACGGTCAACACAATATTTCTTTTAAAATATTTAAAGAAATACAAAATTTCATTTAAATTACCACTTCAAAATTCCACCACTTTAAATTTAAAATGTTTTTTAAAGTGCTTTATGCCAAGATTTTTCCGAGAATATAAATCTAAAATTTAATTTACTTAGACACAAGTTAATAATTTAATAGTATGCTGTTGTAGAAAACTGTGGTCTCTTACAGTTCAATTTCGTATAAAATGGTACTTTATATACAACATTGTTGTTCAATTTTAAGCGATAGACAATCAGAACAATTTGGACCTCACTGTATGTCTTGCGATAGCGCATAGCAATCGTCTCGCGTTCTTTCAACATAGTTGAAACACGCCAAACACTATTCTGTCGCACGCCCACACCGCAATGCTATGGATGAACGTGTTTAGCACATTCCGACACAGCAAACAATTCTAACATATTGAACTACACTTAAAAGATGCTTACTTAATGAAGACGAGAATATCATGTGGATTATCAGTCAACGTATTATAAAACAATGACAATCAGGCCTATTACTGAAACAAACCTACTCAAACCAAACGAAAGTTAAATTTCAAAAAAAATAATTAAAAAGCGTTAAAAATACAAACAAATGAATTAAGCTTGAATGAAATGAGTTATCTTTTTACCCTGAAAATATCTTTTTACCCTGAATATTTTTAATGTCGAAATTAACATTTTGCAAGGTGACAAGATATTTGTTGAGCATATAAGTCACGATGGAAATGAGAAAAATCTTTATCAAGTTATCATCACTTGCTTCGTAGTATGTTTCATGCCTTGATGGATATTGCAAATCAAGCGTAAGTTTTACGCAACATCGCAGCATTTAAAGGTAATTTTGTGGATTGCAGCTTTGAGAAAAACTTCCGAGTTTGTAGGAAAATATTGCATGAAACCCAAAACCACGATATTAAAATTAACTACTTACAGGTATAGCGAAACCCGATTTGGGTGTCCCGATAGCTTCGAACTCATGTTTCTCAAGTATGTATAGAATGAGTTATATTAATATGTTAAGCGCTTTATCTGGTTGTTGAAATACAAGTTATACCTCCGCATTAGTACAACACCAACATTATTACAACAGTACAAAGAGGTGTAAGTAACGAATTTTAATGCGGTTTGTCAACAAGTATCTTAAATAAAAATAAAAATAAGCAGAATTACTGAAATAGTGGGGTAAAAAATATTCATCTTCTCATCTTTCCCTCATATAAACAATATTAACAATGTTATAGTATTATTTACATACTTAATACAACACTTTCTGAAAAACAATAATTCCATTTTAGTTAGTTTAGACAATAAAACAAACAAAAAACCTAGCAGCTGCTAAATATTCTAACAAACTTTCCGCAGTAATAAGTTGCAGGAAAACAGTTAGGCTTTTTCCAATCTAAGTTAAATTGTAATACCGGCGATAGAGAGAAATGGAAATTTTCCTATGTAAATTTGAGAATCCAGACACGAATTGTAATGCATATTTTCTACATTCTTCTTCTTCTTCTTCTATTTGGCGTAACGACCGAAGTCATGCCTGCCGTTTTTAACCGGCTTTCTAGACTAATTTTTCTAGAACCGGCTTTCTAATACCACCATAGCTGGTTAGTCACTCCTCGCTAGGGGAGACGGGTCCGAATGGGATCATGGTACCGGTCCTGTCGTGTGAAAGACCGGCGCC